>DWLH01000255.1:0-25563 GCA_018249795.1 Heliconius telesiphe telesiphe | reverse complement strand
AGGCTAAGAAAACGTGTAGTAACAAAAATCTGGCATTGTGGACTAACCAGTCGAAAATAAAGTTTATTATTATTAGTTGTAAAGTTTTACCTTATTTTACCAAATTAACATTCAGCTAATTTGGTAAAATAATATAATAAGTAAACATAAAAAATATAAAAGAAGGTCAAAATGAAACACAAAAATCCATAATAAACATTCAAACAGCATATATTGTTGTAGAAATAAAAAAATACATGATACAAATAAACTCTTTTGTTTACAATTCACATTTTTCTACCAAAATCGGTCCATTTTTAATATTCAGTCCAAAAATCCAAATACAGTCTAAATAAAAAAACAAATAATTGTGTTATTGTTATTAAAATAGCAATAGTCAATAAAAATGGCCCGAAATTGGTAAAAAATTGCGAATTGAGTCTAAACTAAATAACCTTAAAACCTAAAAATGTTGTGACGGAGGAAAAAATCAAACGTCTCGATTTTTTTAAAACTAATAATTTATTTCATTAAAAATACACAAAATTGCATAAAATGCCGGTGTCGATAATTTCAAAGATTACAATTAACTTACATATTTTTATTTATAAATACAGGATGCTTGGAAAATGTTCTGTATAGAGATTTCGAAACATCCCTCTATAGTTTGATTGGTGATACAGTTGAGTTGTTTTGAAAAATATTAAAAATAAATAAATGTAAAAACATGTGTAAAGGATAAATGTCATAAAAAAAGTAAATGAAAAAATCTTGTTTAATTTTATCTTCACTATTAAAAAATTCAGCACATTAAAACAAAACTCAATTGTGTAGCATTTTGACCCAAAAAAAATCTCGACTTTTGTACCACCAAGCAAACAAAAAGATAACGTATCAATAAAAAACCAACTTGTCATTTTAACAACACTAGACTTAATTCTAGGTAATGTCAAATTGTAGACCCAAAATAAAAAAAATATATAAAAAAAGTTTCGTCAAAACGGGGCCTTGTTTCGACTATACATCATTCCGCCATATTAATAAAAAGTGTTACCATCTCTTTTTTTCTTCTATACGTTAGAAAGAGACAGAAAATACGTTATATAAAGGAATTACTGAAACTACGTCTACAGATTATATAGAGTATTGTTTTTTTTTTATTTAATTACTTTTTTTATTAATATGGCGGATATTTCTCAACATGGTTTCTTTTTCAAGGCGGATACAACGTTTATGGCAGGCGTGAGGTATTTTTCGTAAATTTGAAGCCGTTTCGATACCATGTTGAAAATTACGTCAAAAAAAATTTTAAAATAAAAATAAGATGAAAATTTAAAAATAAAATAAGGAATAAGTTAAAATCTACAAAACGTAGGCTATATATTATTTTATTTTTCAATATATATATTCGAAACCGACGTATGTCTGTGCAATGACGGTATTCGGATGGTCAAGGATCATAAATTATAGAGCATTTTTTTTTTCTCTGCTTACTTATTTTTTCATATATTATTGAAAGATGGTCCCGTTTAAATCATTATGTTTATTAAAACACCTGTATTTGATTGCGTATCTGTGGAATATATCTAATATTTATCAACCTTGACCAATTTACGATATAAGCACAAAAGGGGGAAACCCCCCAAACATGGAAAGCATTACATGCCATTATAAAAAATTACAATTAAACGCACCAAAAAAAGAAATCGTCGGTTAGTTTTAAAAGAAAATGTTGCCATTTGTCAAAACTAATTTTAAAAAACATCATAAGACGTTATGAACACATTTTGTATAAAAAAACATATAATTGAAGAATCTACAGATTTTATTGTTTATTTTTAATTTCAACGATGCAAAGACCTAACAGCATACACCCTAGAGCAAAAAATCCGTTCAAAACTAACGAAACACGCCGTAGAATGATAAAAAAACGCCCGAGTTTTCCATTTAAGACACGTGGCAAGGTCATAAGAGATAGCGTTTTCCACATAAAAGATAGCGTTTTACACATCCTACACTAACCTAGTGCTCAACGCGAAGCCGAGCTCAAGCTTGGTGGGTTACACAAATATTTTTGTATGAAGCGATAATTATTAATAATATGCAATAATTTTGAACCCTTATATTTACGTTTTGAAAGCGAGATGGCAGTGTTGTTTTTGAGTTTTATCTGTGAACAAAGTTGTGTTAGTTAGTTGTAATCTGTAGTTCTTAGATACTAGTGATTTAGTACTATTTTAAGGCGGAACTCAATGTCGCGTTGCGCCTCTTTATCAGAGCGGCGAAATGAAAATATTAATTTTTTTATGCCTTCAAGTGGGAATCGAACCCACAACCAGTCGTACGCTTGTGCGCCTCTGATTTAGTACTATCTAAAATGTTCACTTATTTTAAAAATAAGACATTTCGTGTGGTTCTATTAAAGCACATGAGGACTTTCGTAGATCGGAGAAATGCTTTGGTTATAAATATTCATCGGAATGAAATTTGTAAAAACTTCAAATGCGCTTCAATTCACTTATGGTAACTGCATTAGAATTTTCAATTAATATTTCTTTGTAATGACGATAAAACAAAGAGTCACAAAATATTCTGGTTTTCAGTTTTCTCCCTAATTACGTTTGGGGACTATTTTAAAGTAGAGGTTGACACAAAATGTATAATAGTTATACATTTTGTGTCAAATAGAATCATTTCCCTAAAGAAATCAAAACTATACCGAATGTCATATAAAATATGACATTCTAATGATACTATTGATGGATAAAAGATGTTGATATTACAAAATATCAACATCTTTTAATTTAACGCATGGACGATATGTTTATCACCTCTATGCGGGCTGCGGCGTGCTGGACTTGTCCTTCTTCTTTTCCTTCTTCTTCTTGAGGAAGGAAGGCGTGCGGAGGCCCTTCTTCTTTTTCTTGTCCTTCTTGGGGGACTCCTCCGTTGATACCTCCTTGGATGGAGAACCCTAGGATTCGAAATATATTCCTTTAGTATATTTTTAAAATAAAAGGTAAATATTGAAAATCACATGGACAACTTGGGAATGTACCGATTGTTCACGATGATTGTAGGTAGATTTGAACCAGTTTTAGAGAAAGTTTATATAAATATTTTCCTCCCCGAGATGTGGAGAAACAATTAGCGGTGTTGGATTCCTCCAGTCTAATGAAATATGGGTTTTTTTTTCTTCAAAAAGTGAAGATCCGTTGGCTTATGTTATACATAAACCAAAAGCATATTTATAAAGGGACATTGCGTGTAGAGTGGCGGAACTCAACGCCACGCTTTGCCTCGTTACCAGAGCCAGTAAATGAAAATATTAAATCTTTTATTTTCTCGAATGGTGGTGTCGCGTTTACAGTTTTACGCTTGTGCCCCTGCGCCACGAATGGCATCATAAATAATAAATAAAACCCTAATAAATCAGCTTCTCGCTGTATCTCGCACACTGCAGGGTAGGTAGAGGGAACCTAGTGTTAAGACACTCCGTTGCCGACTTTCCGCCGAATTCTGAAGATATTGCATGTTGAGTGGCGGAACACAACGCCGCGCATTGCCTTGCGTTTTTTTCTACACCAGAGCGAAGAATTGATAATATACATTTGAATAAATATTTATGATATGTTATGATATAATGAGGCCAGTCGTGGCGCAGGGCACGAGGTGTGACTGTAAAACCGACTGGTTGTGGGTTCGATCCCCACTCGAGGAGATGAAGTATTTACTTAAATTTATATTTCCATTTCTTCGCGCTGGCGAGGTTAAGCGCGGCGTTGAGTTCTGCCACTCAACACGCAATGCCTCCAGAATTCGGCAGAAAGTGAGGAACGGAGTGTCATAAGACTAGGTTCCCTCTGCCTACCCTGTTGCGTGCGGGATACAGCGTGAAGCTGATTTAATAAATATTTCATATCCCCGAGTGTGGATCGAGCCTACAACCAGTCGCGTTTACAGTATCACTTTGTGTCCTGCGCCACGACTGGCCTCATTATATCATAACATATCATAAATAATAATTATGATTAAATAAAAAAATACCTGACAATAATTATTCGACGTCAAGCTGTACTGTAGTTCTGACATAAATATTAGATGGTGATATAGACAAAAAAGAACTAGTCTCACTCACCTCTTTACTGCTGTGCGAGAAGGTACTTTGATGGGCATCAGAGTGGTCGCCGTTCACAGTGTGCTCGCCTAAAGAAACAATCATTTCTTATTATAATTAGTTTTTTATGATTATACATTTAATATTAAATAACTAATAATAGAATATAAGAAAATATAACATTGGAAAAAGTCGTCGAAAATATAATATAAGTTTTGAAATTAACATATACGCGATGTTTGTGAATTAGTTATAGTCAACATTCCATATTTCCGGATGTTCCGTTTTCGTTTTTTTATAGTTTCACGCTGTATCCCTCAGATAGCAGGTAGGCAATAGTATCCTGAGAATAGGGTTAAGACACTACTTTAGCCACTTCTCCCCGCAGTTCTTTACTCGTTACCAGAGCGAGGAAATGAATATATTAAATATTTCATTTCTTCAAGTGGGAATCGAACCCACACTGTTCGCGTTTACAGTCGGACGCTTGTTGTTGCCAATCGTGACGTAGGGCGCGTCACGATTGACCTCTTATCCTATGAGTGGTTACTAAAATGGATATTTTTTTATGAGAATAAGTTTGTATCGTCTATACAGCATGCGCAAGATCAAGAAATATATAATTATGTAAATGTTTATAATTTAATATTAACACTCACCCTTGCTCGATATCCGCAAGCTTCTTTGCCGAAACCAACCAAAAGCTAAGCATGCGTTAAAAATTAACATTCCAAACAAAAAAGCACAAGTTTCAAAACAAAAACCCTCTTTGGTTGCAATTTTATGCAAAAAAAATCAACTACCCACATAACTGTAACATATTATATAATAATTAACCCATAATATTAAAATTAGATCGTGACTTCGCATTTAGTGGCCTTTAATTTAAAGTGGGTAGTTTAAAAAAAGTGCGTTGAAATAAAAGCAAGTGTGCAAGCAACATGTATTATAATATAATAGCATTAAAACAAGCTTTTTTTTAAAACAAAACACAAAACATAAAGAAATAAAAGTTTTGGAAGATAATTGCAAAAAGCTTTTTTATTTAAACTGTATTAAGAAAAGTGTATACTCATAATAATCAATTCTATGTATTTCAGGAATTAAAGTGTAGTTTTGATTATATATTTTTTTAAGTTATTCCCCGTAGGGAAGCTGAATAACGCTCTTTTGTTTTTTTTGTAAATTAAATAAGTATAATACAGTTTATATAAAAAATAACAAAATTAGTAAAATTAGACATGCAACATTTAAAAAAACGATAAACAAATACAATTAAGATATATTATATGCACATACGACTTAAAAAAGAACCAAAAAAAATAAAACAATACGAATCAGACAGGGAGACAAAATCAGAAAATTATATATAATAAATACGTTTCCTTTTTTTATTTATATAGCGAATTATCTATTTAAATAAAGTAAAATCAAAAGCTACTATCCAACCTACAGTTAAAATCACTTAAATTCAAACTTTCCGTAGATCTAAATTTCGACACTATTTTAAAATACAATGCGTGCTCATACGACGGCCATGTTGAATACAATTTTTTACATTTTTTTCTTAAATCAAATAACAATTTCTCTCTTTCCACTGAACCAATTTCAATACTATTTTCTATCCTAGAATTTGATTCACAGGTATTATAATTAGAGCATGTTTCAGTTAAGAATGTATTCTCTGCAATACTTTCATTATTCACTAGTTTGTTATCGTTAAATTCGCTTTTATCATTATTTTTAATTTCATCATTAAAATCAATTCTAAGAAAACTAGGTAATTCTTTATTTCTACGAGTTTTATATTCTGGTTCATCAGTAGTTAATGATTCATCAAAAGACAGCCAATATTTGATACCACCACTGTGTGCCATTTGAGACATTTGCAATATATTAGCTTTTTTAACGAATGGTGAACCTAAAATTGTATCATCTTTTTCGTACAGAACACTTAAGTCATCACCTACGAAACTGTTATCTACATGTCTGATAGGTGATTCTGTACATTCATTGAAAATATCACCTCGAAATAAATTAAATTCATCACCAATGAAGGCTGTGTTCATAGCTCTATTTATAACGTAAGTTTCATTAAGTTTGGCGTCTTCGTGTAATCTGAGAGATGTGTCGAGGTCGTTCAATGCCAAATCATTAGATATTTTCGAATGATCATCAATAATTTCTTTATCATCATTAAATATATCATTATTTAATGACACATTCCGAAAACTTGGAGAGTTGTCATAGAAATTAAACCATTTTTTTGAAGTTGTAAATAAAATATCTTCTAAGTCTACTACAGTTATGACATTTTTAATATGTTTTGCTTTACTTTTTTTATAATTTTGGGAACAAATATGAAAGACAGAATCAAGGACATAATACATTAAGGCTTCGATAATTTTATTAGCATCGTGAGCATCTGTATCGCTCGTTTCTGTTAAAATTGTTTCATTTAGATGCAATTCTTTAGCTATATCTGTTACTATTTGTGCTATAGAAAAGTATTCTTCTTTATCTTTTACATCTTTGATAACTATTTCTTCTGAAACGTTAGGCTTATTTTCATTAATAACAAAATCCACTCTGTTCAATATATATGTGATTATGTCTGTTATTATTTCGTATTTTTCAAACTCTGCTGAGGAATCTAAACTTAATCTTCCAACGGAACTTAAGCCACTTAAAGAACTAAGTCTGTCGATATTTATATGACTTTCTTCCTGTTTAGTTTGATTATTACTTTGATCTTTATTTTGAGTTAAATTGGTATCGTAAATAATATTTATACTATACTCTTCATAAGATTTCGATGTTATCAAATCGTCATTTTTATTATAATTTTCGACAATCTTATCTTTATTACATTCATTATTCGAATCATTGGAAGAATCATTGACCACTTTAGATTCTTCAAAAATTGGTTCCAAAATAGTCTTTTTCGATATATCTATAACCTTCTTGGGAGATTTTCTTGGGCTTTTTTTGTTATAGTCATCACAATAGAAGTTTATGGGCACAGAGTAATCTCTTATATCTTTTTCTACAAGGTCCCTAACTGGACTTTCATAAACCGCGGGTTCAAATTCTAAATCGTCTGAAAAACTATGATACTCGCCATCTGTGGATGCCAATGATAAATTACTAATATTATCTTTACTATTTATATTTTCAATAATTTTTACAGGTATGGCTTTATATATTTCCATATCAACATCACGCGACTTAACACCTAGTACATAAACGTTTTCGATGGCTTCTTTCTTATCAGTTATATTAATTTCCTTAAATTCACTATTATCGTTATTAGTATTTATATTATCTTTGTCAATAACAGTTTGGTTAGCAGAAGCAAAACCAGTCCCTATATCACTGATATAATTATCTTCATTGAACTCTTGACTGTCTACGAACTCCGAAATAGGTTTACTAAAATCTTTCACTTTAACATTATTAAATTCAATTTCATCTATACACTTTTGAAATATATTATCTGCTGAAAAGTATTTAGATTTGAACCTATTATCCTTCATAGATCGTCTGGGATAAGAAGATATAATTGTTCCGCACGAATTACATTTAGGTACATGAAAGTGTATTGGCTCGGGGTCTTTAATATATGAATTTATAAAACTACTGTGAGATCTAGTTCTATACAGTTTAGTGCTTTCTCTTTTACTCTTACGTGGTAAAGAACGCGTTCGAAATGGAGAATCTACTTTACTATCCCATTCTAAGGAAGAAACAGAATATAAACTAGAACGACTACTCAAATTACCAGGATTATATATAGCGATAGCCTTTTCTTCGTTGAGTCTACTATTTAGACTCATTTTACATTTTGGATGTCTGTCTGTTTCGTATTTAGTTATGACATTGGAAAGATTTAAATTTCTCGAGTATTTGTGAAGTGAACGCTTGTGAGATGTGCGAGCTTCGTTAGTTTCAGTTAGCTTTGTACCTGTTAGGAGTTTAGTGGTGTTAGTAAGACTAAAAGGAATGATGGGTTTTTTTAGCTAACGGAAAAAATACTAAAATTTCGTATATCTTTAAGTTGCACGATTTCAACGTAGTACCATTGCCTTATACATCTTAACCAACTGATCATATATAAGCTAAATACTTTTAACAACAAAAAAAGCAAACATATCTTTATAAGAAATTTTGTTTATAGGAAATTTTAATATAAAATATAATATTATAAAAAAAAGTAGACAAATAGATACATTAAAATAATAAATAAAAAATTGTTTACGTATAAACATTCAATAGACAATATATACTTATAATATTCAATACTACATAGATGGGTGTAATGGGAACGACGCAACTTAAGACGTCACAGGACAATAACTTAGCACGAGATCATGAAATTAATGAAAGACGACAATACAATTTCTATAAAGCACTGCACTCTAGCAACATTGATGTTTTAAAACACTTTCAATTCTCTAATTCTCTTGCTTTTTCTTGTCTATTCACTAATTATGTTTTCTCCGTCACTGCATTCTTTCATAAATATCTTAATAAATAATAACAACATAAATAGAATAAATCTCTTTCACGTAATCCACATTCATCAACATTTTTTTACCACATCCATTGTCATTATTACCTCATCCTCTCCTTTCTACCAAACATCTGTACTTTGTCTATACATTTTGTCCTATTATGTACAACCCTGAGATGCGACTCTTCTCACTCACTCTTTTCCCAATCGCTATTCTCCTTTATCTATTCTCATTTGCCCTCTTTCCATTCTCTATTTCTCCTTATCTTTTCTCTATTACCCTCTTCTCATAATATAAAATAAGGAACAGGAAGGGGGAAATCCTATTACGTATTTTATATATTCCACACACATACTCTGTCATACTCTTCCAATCTATATATATAAAAGAACATGTACCTGACTGACTGAGGTAAGACGTTTCTACGCACAGCCGTAACCGCTGTGCGTAGAAACGTGAAATTTCGACAGATGTTTATTTTTATAATCTGGACTTCCACTAAGAAGAGAGTTTAAAAATTTTTAACCCTAAAGGAATAAAATAGGAGTTGAAAGATTGTATGGAAAAAAAATTAAATCGGCACCGATTTTTATAAAAATTGAAGTTCAGACTCTTAAAAATATTTCATTGAACACGTGTTTTATGGTTTTTTAGAATTCACCCCCTAAGGGTTCAAATAAGGGGTTATATAGAAAAATCTTTAAATCGCCACCGATTTTTATAAAAATTTTAATTCTGACTGTTAAAAATATTTTATTGAACACGTATTTCGTGGTTTTTTAGAATTCACCTCTAAGAGTGCAAATAAGTGGGCGAAGCCGCGCGCGCCCTATATATATATATATATATATATATATATATATATATATATACATAGGGCGCGCGCCCACCTGAGGTCTCACTTTTTCAATCCTCTATCTCTATCGCCCTCAATCTCACTCTTTTATTTGTCACTGTCTCCCTAACTACCACTTCTCTCATTCATCTCTCTTCTATTTCACTTATTCTCATTCTCTTTTCTATCTCTATGTCCCTCTCACCTCTGCCAACGGGACCCTGGACGGTATACTGTCTGACAACAACCGGTCCTTGTATGGGCATCGGTACTGAGGAAGTGCCCGAGGGTACTGACGATGTCGAATCTAGGAACACCTCGTCGTCGGACAGCAGATTCGGATCCCGGGAATCTTGGTTGGAGTAATTTTTATTTCATATTTATTTATAAATAGGTTATTGAGGATATATTTTTTTGAACATTTCAAATGGACATATACATATACATACATATAGTATTAGTATGTAGTAGTGACAATTAATAGGTTATATTTTTAATATATTATTAATAATAATATATCATGCTATCTGTGCACGTGTTGAAATCGAAATAGAAGAAAAAAATCGTGCATAGCATTTGCTTTGGAGGCAAACATTTCGATAGTTACTTGCAAAAATAAAAAGTACGAACAAAACAAATACTAAAACATTAAATTTTTAAATGAAAACCAAATAAATGAATCTATTTTTTGCAAGTAACACGTAAAAACAATGCATAAAAATAGCAAAAAATATATATTTTATATACAAACCTCTGGTCCTATCGGCGTGCTCGCGCTCCGCTGACAAGAAATCTGTCGTGTCCACTATAAAATATACATGCACACTACTTTATATACGAAAAATGCAATGAAAAAGATGAGCTAAATTTGACCTTTTTTTCAAAACACAATTAAGAAATATTAAAGAAATATATTTGGGAGTAAAATTTAAATTATAGACAAGAGTTATTAGGTTTGACGGTAAAAAACATATAAAAAATAAAACGCAAGACAAATACTCCATTATGTGATAAAGAGAATCATGTCATCAAGAGCAAACATACACATTAATTATAAGATTTAAAAAAGAATTTACTTGCTATAGAAAATTCTAAATCGGCTTAGCTTAGGCTTCTAAATCTATATACTAGAAGTAAAATTTAAACCAAAAAATTAACGAAACTAAAATCTTTTATTATATAAATATATAATGCTTGGTATATAAATATATAATAAAAGGGAGATAAACTGGCTATAAGTAAAATTATAACTAAAAAAAATTATTAAGAATATCCAATGATGTGTAAACAGACACGGTTGTGGGTTCGATTTCTACTCGAGGAAATTAAATATTTTCATTTCGTCGCTCTGCTGTCGAGGCTAAGCGCGGCGTTGAGTTCCGCTACTCAACAGGCGATACTAGACTCCCTCTGTCTACCCTGCTACATGCGGGATGCAGCGTGAATAATGTTACAATTATTATTACTTATTTCATTACGAATAATCTATTAATAATTTCTCAAAATTATGAACAGTTTTTATAATAACAGTAATATAATTTACAAATATCATTATGAAATACATGGAGTATTTTCTTTTTAAATATATACATATCATCAAAATGAACATAGTACGGTCGACAAGTCGCGGCCAGCCTAAAGTTAGCTGCAGATGGCTGCACAGATTAAATTTTATAAATATTCTTACTTTTGTTTATTGTGCAGAAGCTCTGAAAGTCTTATTTTAGAGCGGCCACGGCTTGTCAGCAATACTGTATACTGCCAAATAAATTGCCAAAACCTAAAACTAAGTCTAGACTAGACCAAATCTACTATATGCATCTTATTCATTCAATCACATGCATCAAAAAAGGGTCAATACATCAAAATGCTCAAAAAAAAGGGGATAGACCTAGAAAAAGTAAACAAATTCTTTTTTTTCTATGTTATTTTCTTACCATCACTCAACACGACCTCCGGCTGGCTGCGCACGGGCACTTGCTTTGTCTCTATCCGGAGAACACGTTGCTCTGTAAAATCGTATCGAAATCTGTTCAGTTTATGTTAACCGTGGTTTAAGCTTCAGCTTAAGTATGTTTTGTTGACACCAAAAAAATCACCAGATATTGTAAAAATAAGTATTTTTTTTAGCTTCACACTACACAGTGAGGGAATCGAACCCACAAACTGTCACGTTTACAGTCGCACTCTAGTGTCCCTGAGCTACTATTCGCCTCTTATATAAACTAGATCCTAGCATTATTAGGTCACATGTATGTACATTGCTACTATTGAATCCTGTGCCACGACTGGGCTCTAAAATTAAATAAAAATACATAAAATAAATCAGCTTCACGCTGTATCCCGCACACAGCAGAGTAGGCAGAGGGAACCTAGTGTTAAGACACTCCGTTACCCACTTTCTGCCGAATTCTGAAGGCATTGCGTGGTGAGTGGCAGAACTCAACGCCACGCTTTGCCTCGATACCAGAGCCAAGAAATTAAAATATAAATTTAAGTAAATATTTCATCTCCTCGAGTGGAGATCGAACCAACAACCTGTCGATTTACAGTCACATTTTGTGCCCCTACGCCACGACTGGCCTCAAATAACTAAAAATTAAATAATTTATGTTGAATAGAGTAATTTAAATATTAACAATTATTATTTAAAAATGTTCATGTGACCTCATAATGTAACGTAACAATGTTAAACGCAGCGTTGAGTTTCGCCATTTAATAAACAATACCTCTAGAATTCAGCGAAAAGTGGGGAACGGAAGCGTCTTAATGGGGAGTGTAAAAAATATTAAACGTAACTCACCATCACGTGACTCATCCTCGGTGTCAGAAGGCGCGGTGTTGGGTGACGTAACTTGCGCTGCGCTCACCGCCTCCGACTCGGAGATGTCGGTGTCGTCTGGAATAAGGAAGTTATTGTTTTGACTTCACGCTGCATACCGTATATAGCAGGGTTTCATATAGTGTCCTATGTACGTTTCCCACGCACAGCACATATTTTGAAACATTATGTTTTAAGAGACGGAATTTAATACCCCAATAATAATAATAAAAAGTAAATAACATAATATCAATCTTTGCCCCGAGTGGAGATCGAACCAGCCTCATAAATAAATACATTATTATTTTTTTAGCTTCACTCTGTATCACACTCATAGCAGGGTAGGCAGCGGGAACCTGGAATCCTAGTGTTGAGACACTCCGTTCCCCATTAAGACATTTCTGTTGCCCACTTTCCGCCGGAACTTAACGTCGCGCTTTGCCCTGTGAGAAACGAATCGAATTGTGGGAATCGAATCCACAGCCGTCACGCTTACAGTCGGATGACTGTGCCCACTCTAGGAAAATAAAAAAATATTTTATTTTTCTCGCTCTTTGTCGAGGTAAAGCGGAGAGCAAATCCGGGAGAAAGTGTGGAACTGAAGTGTCTTAATGGGAACGGAGTGTCTTAATACTAGGTTTCTGAAGACATGTAAAAAACTCGTTTATTTCATTCAGGTTTAGAGTATTTTTTTAAAATATAATGGAGTGGAAAATGAGGGACTATATGTCTATAGAATTATCAGATTTTAAATAAAAAGAAAACACACTGGTTCTCAGGTTCGATCTGCCTACCCTGCTATGTGCGAAATACAGCGTCAAGCGGAATCTGAAACATCTTTCTCTCCTATATTAATCTACTATTAATATAATTATTTATCCCGTAACAAAACTGTATTACACACAAACTATATTAATAAGTTAGCCTTCAAGCCATCTCTTTCTGTCTCTCAATCTCTAAGTCTGCCCATCATTGTTTCATAATTTATCTACAGTGCACTGTTGTATATCAACAAATAGCATACTAAAAAAATGTATTATCTATGACTAAAAATAAAAGAAAACAAATCTTTTTTTCTCTTGCACAAATTTGCACAAATAAAATCTTCTTACAATCGTACCTCCATTTCCTTCTAACAATATATAAGAACTCATCCAAATTATCAAACAAAAACTTGGTCCTTCGAGCCATTTAAAAAAATAAATAAATATATCTAATAAGTTTCTCTCATTCTTCTCAGAATAGTGTCGTTATTTTCAAACCTCTCTAGCAATCGTCTCTATATTTGGAAAAATGTTCAACAAAACTGACAAAAAAATCATTAAAAAAAAACTCCCCCACTTTTATAGCGCGTAAGGCGTAATCAAGTCAGGCATCAGGTAAGAAAAGCCTTATCTGATGTTACTCTTTACAAAACATGAGCACTCATTCAATTTATAAAACAAAAAATGTTTCTCCGAGCCCAGTGTGGGCTCAAAAACAAAAATAAAAAAAAAACACTAAATCTATCTCTCTCTGCACTCTACTTACAATCGTGCCGCTGTTTCCTCTCAACAGTGCGTCGGTACTCGTCTATCTCGTTGTCGGTGACTTGGTCGAATGGGTTGCGGGCGTAGGGCGCGCTGTATACAGCTGCGTTGTGTTGGTAGCCGCGCTGGATTATACCTTTGGACGCTGCGCCCATCAGGACCTGGAGTAAAAATTAAAAGATGTTATTTTTAATATCTTTTCCAAAAGATTCCAAAAGATGTTTACTTTTAATATTTTATCCAGTGAAAATTTAATATATTAATTCGATGGCAAAAAGTTTTAGATAGGAAGCCGTCGAGGCGCAACGTGGCAGCATCTAACTGTATGTGTTTCGTGGCATCTAGTTCTACTACTTAATATGCAATGTCTTGAAATATTGGGCCGTCTTAACACTAAGTCTTCTCTATCAGCGTGCAGCTAAATATATATATAAATATTATATAAATATTATATATATATATATATATATATATATATATATATATATATATATATATATATATATATATACATGAATATGTGCCTATATGTAATATAATATATATTTAAATAAAAAAAAAAAATATTTTATATATTTATATTTTCCCTAAAAATAAACGATAATACAAGATCCTACACTATAAATTCATATTTAAAAAAAAGATATATACTACGGTGCACAAGTCTGAAGTAACAGCTTCCTATAAAAACACTCAATACTCACCACATGATCCCCGGTGTGGGTATTAACGGCGTCTTCACCCACCAGCTTGGACGCTTCATCCCATGTAACACCCTCTAGTATGTGGGACTGCGGGCCCGCGCTTATTTTGTCCGCGCGACGGTTATCTTTTATCTGTTTTTTTTGTTTAAAATGGCTTAATTTTAAAAAATATATAGAAAATTCAAAAGATATGTATACAGCAATTTTTTTTATATATATTGACCAAAAAGAATAAAGATTAAAAAAATATCAGTAAATTTAATTATAATAAATACAAAAATCTATTTTTTTATCACTTGTCCAAAATAACACTTAAACATTAAAAAAATTCAACAATAACAAAACAAGAAAACCTAACCTAAGCCCTCAAGAGCATTTTTTTTTTCATTAAAAAGAAAGAGACAGAAAATAAAGCATTTTGTTATACATACCTGTTGTTGCAACTGCTTGAATTCCTTAGGATTTGTATTTTTGGGCACAAATTGTAGCGTATCAATTTTCACTGGAGTACTAGAGTGCGCCGGGGAACCATCTTGCACCCACTTTTATTCCAAATTGTCACAAAAATCACCATTTTTTTTGGAATGTTTAGGTCCACGATCACCGTGTAGGGAAAAGAAAATACACAAAAATTAGTAAAATGTTGCCATTTCATGTTTAAAAAGCAAGGAATGAGGGTTAATTTATTGATTGATTGATTGATAAATAGAGGAGAATAAGAGAAGTGCGGATATAAAAAAAGCGTTTTATCCTGGTATCATCGAGCATGTACAGTATATTTTTTTAGTATATGAAAAAAAAATAAAGAAATTATATTCCCATGCAAAGCTTGAAAATGTGCATTCATTACTTTTAGATAAAAATAACAGCTATTTCATTTCAATAAAATAAAACAAGATGATCCAAGAGTTGCAAAAGGAAAAAAAAAAACAAAAAAACAATCGGGTGCAGGGAAAAGGTTTTCTGGTATATGGCAACATTTTATCTAATAATTCTTTTGCCCTACACTGTACAAACTCGATGGTTTTTGTATTGGATAAAAAAGATTTTATCCACCAGGGTAAAATATGAAATGCTGTTGAATTTAAAAAAAAGCTTTATTTTTTTTATTAATAGCTGTGTAGTATATAATGTTAATAGAAAATTTAAGAATTATGACTTTAATGACCGCACCGGAAGTATTAATAAAATTGGGTATTTGACTATTAATATTATACTTTTACATACAAAAATACATAATAAACAAAAACGTTAATGTATAAAAATGTCTTTTGTCTACAAAATTGTCATTTCATGATATATATATATATCACATTAAAATATCATAGTAATAATAATCATTAAAAATAATACTAAAATGTGGTACCTAAATTAAAATGTGGCTTTATTTAAACGCACATCTCTTTATTATAGCTCGTTAATTTTCGCCCAATGAGTTTTTTTTTATAGAAATTACAGTTTTTATGAAATGTAAGAAACATTTCACGATACAAATTATTAAATAATTTTAATGTAATATGAAAAATATATATAAATAAACATATCCTCAATTTTTTAAATCATAAAAAATATAGGCCAGTTGTGGCGCAGCCGCACGAAGTGTGACTGTAAAACCGACTGGTTGTGGGTCGATCCCCACTCGAAGAGATGAAATATTTACTTAAATTTATATTTCCATTTCTTCGCTCTGGAGTCGAGGCTAAGCGCGGCGTTGAGTTCTGCCACTCAACACGCAATACCTCCAGAATTCGGCAGAAAGTGGGGAACGGAGTGTCTTAACACTAGGTTCCCTCTGCCTACCCTGCTGTGTGCGGGATACAGCGTGAAGCTGATAAAAAATATATAAATCAGCGTAAAAATGTTGTAAATTAGCCTCTGTATGCTTTCATAAAAAAATACATTCGTGTCATTCTGACATAGACCCAAGACATTTTGCGAAAAAAAAAAATACTTAGATGCGACATATTTTATAGTAATAAATAAGATTACGACAATTTTAACTTAAATTACAATATTTATATGAATATGCTTCATATAAATGAAGCATCAAATACCCAATTTTAAGCTATTTAAAATTAGAAACCCAGAACCTATAGAGAAAATAAAAAAAGAAAATGGCGGCACATTTACCTCTTCGTTGTTAGCGTCCACCCACTGCAAAACATTATTGTATTAGTCACAATTCAAACACAAAAAAACACAGCATTAAGTAAAAAAAAAGGAAAAAAAATTCAATAGCATTTCGTGTGTGATATATAAAAGAATAGATGTTACTTTTTTTAAATACATCTTTAATATATTTTTTAATGTGTATAGTTCTATAAAGCACAAAATTATTTGAAAGCGATACTTTTATTTAATTTTGACAAAAACTTTTAAACCAATTTTGAAATCTTTTTTTTTAAAAGAAATTTAGACAGCAATGACATCATTTGTAACAGCAACATTACTAAGAAATTACCAGTTTTTGCCAAAATAACACCTACGCAATATAAATCTTTAAATACACACAAATAGCAAATATTTAACTTATTCTAATGTAAATATAATTATATAAAAAAAATATAATTTATGACTAAATCGATTTGTTGACAGTCAAATAAAAAAAATTAGAAAAAATCGACAATTTGCGCGATTATAGAAAATAAAAAGTAATATTTTACTATTATTTTTAAATATTATTATTATAATTTAAGGAATGTTTAAGGATTAACTAGCTATTGCACAAGGTAATATCTGCATATCTGTTTTTTTTTAAATTTCAATGACAATACAATTTTCATACAATATGCAAGTTTCAAAAATCTAATGACTAATATATCTTTGCATTTTTTATAGAAATAAAGTTACTTTTATAAATACATAGCTAGTAATATATTTTTTTATTACAGATTAAAAAATAAAAGTAAAAAATGCCTACAATTTAAAGACGCCTCATTAACAATATTTAAAAAGACTACTAATTTGTTTTTTTTTTAGTATTTTTTTCTGTTTTTTTTTTTTAATAAATGCTATTTTTAATTTAGCGTAATCATATAATCTAAATATACTAAGAACTACTATGATGTTCTACTTTAAATATTTGGATCTGATTTTTACTATAAGTTAATTTCTTGATAAAATTAAATTAACGAGCCTCTATATAGGAATTTTAAACAATTTCGATGTAATAAATAATCTTAAAAAACATTAATGTAATTCAGACGCAGACACATGACATTTTGCATAATGAGCAGAAGTTGAAAATTATTCCATCAAATACAAAAAAAAATAGAAGAGAACAATCTATATCTATTACTTTATTGTTATTTTTGGTATTTTCAAGTAAAATCTCAAGCATCCAAGCAAACACATGTTAGTCTTTATATTAAGAAAATAAATACATCTTAGTTCAAAATATTAAAGAAAAAATTACACAATATGGCTGATATACAGAAAAAAAGTTATTTTAAATAGAAATTCTATAGAAATAAAAATACAACTGGACTAAAAATAATTCTTAATTCGTCCTCTACCATACGCTCCTTTAAACCTCTACCAAGAAAAGAAAAAAAACATTTGATACTTTGCAACCTGTTTTGTAGAAAACGTCAATGGAATTTTTTTAATTAAAACAGAAAAAAATTCCAAAATAAACTAAAAAAAAATCAAATAAGACACTTCGACACGAACGCATAATTTTTTTTGTATAAGTGAACTAGAATAAAAAATCTTAATAATTATCGATCTCAAAATATTAAACAAAAATCCAACTACATACAAGTATGTTTAGCTCAAACACAATTTAAAAAAAGGACATCGTGTTTAATTAGCAATAGTGAATAGACAACCCCCGCCCCATTTTTTTGAACGATCTTTTTATAGCGTGAATCTTTATCCCGCATATCTCAGCTTTCTATACATCCTTTTTAGCCCCAAAAATCGCTTTTGATCTTGACTTTCATATTTAAAGGTACGATATATTATAGCTAGAGGGAACCTCAACCCCGTCGCAAACCATCCGAAACGGACCCAAAACCTGCGGAGTTTTCTATATTTATATTCTGGCCTCAGGATTTCGATTCGAATATTCTTAATCCATTCCTAATCTTATGTATCGATCAATCTCCATATTCAAAAAGTTTAACTAAACAAAGAATACACCAAACAAGTCACAAAGTATCTACCTAACACCTTTCCCTTCATTCTTTTACCCCCCATAAACCCCCTTCACTTCCCTAAACCCCTTTACTCCACTCCCTGAAATACTCCTACAACACCCCGTAATTACCCCCAGAACCCCTACTCCGCCTCAACCCGCACATATTCTACCTTGGTGATCCTCTTGGGGTCGTTGGTGCCGGTCTCCAGGACCTCGACCTTCTGGTAGACGTTGGGGGAGTTTAGCCAGCGGGTGCGTTCGCCGGCCTTGCCTGTGCCCTTCTTCCATAATCTGTCAAGAAATAGGAGATATAAAAAACCTTTAATAATATTTTTAGTAATGATGTTGGACATCAAAGTAAGAAGAGATATGCCGTTGTATATATTATGTGGTTATTGGTACACATCGGTACAAAATTTTTTTTTTTCAGCCTCACGCTGTATCCCGCACACAGCAGGGTAAGCAGAGGGAACCTAGTGTAAGACACTCCGTTCCCAACTTTCTGCCGATTTCTGGAGGCATTGCGTGTTAAGTGGCAGAACTCAACGCAGCGCTTTGCCTCGACACCAAAGCGAAGACATGGAAATATAAATTTAAGTAAATATTTCATCTCTTCCAGTGGGGATCGAACACAACCAGTCGGTTTTACAGTCACACTTTGTGCCGCTGTGCCACGGCCTTTAAAAGGCAGACAAACGACTAGAAAACAGATGATAATATTTAAAAGGCAGTATATTTATTTTTTAATTCATAGTGAAGAACTCTCGATTGGATAACTTTTGAAACAAAAAAATAAATCAAAATCGATTCATGAGGTCAATCGTTGCGCAAGGGCACAAACGTGGGACTGTAAAGGCAACAGGTTTTGTGTCCAATTTCCGCTCGAAATTAAATATTTAATAGTTACATTTCCTCACTCTGATAGAGGTATAGCGAGGCGTTCAGTTCTGCCACTTCACACACAATGTCTTCAGAATTTGGTGTGACGAAAGTGTTTTAATGTAGAACTGAGTGTCATAACGCTAAATTTCCATGTACCCTCTACCTACTTAGCTAGGTTAGCAGCTTGCTAGGTAGATGTTAAGACACTTCGTTCACGTACCTAATTTTCGAGACAGTGGTGAAGAAACTCAACGCTAACATTCGTCTAATCAATAAAAAAAATGTTATATCTTAATAACTTCATATTTATTTGAAGATTTTCCTCTACTTTTCTCTGTGTCATCTTTTTGTTCAATAAAGTATTTCTATCTATCTATTAATGTTTATATCTAAGAGACGGGAGTTCAAACCCCGATATATCCTAGTTCTATACCAACTCACCCTTGTTTATACAACTCTTCCTCTTCAAGAAGATATCCAAGGGAAGAGACTGCTGGTGGCACTTCCACATCGTTCTTGGGCTTGGGCACGTCGTTCTGTAGAAAATAATAATTAAAAATATTATTACAACATGGAGGATTCCCCGGCAGACTTGCTTGAGTGGGAATCGAACCCATAACCTGTCGCACGCTTGTGCCCCTGCGCCACGACTGGCCTCATGGCATTTAATGAAATGTTTATCGGTATACTAATATTATAAAGCTGAAAACTATGTTTAGTTGAAAGTATATATAAATCTATGGAATTATGGGGAATTTTTTATACTCAAACCAACATATAGAAAATCAACATTGTTTTTTTTATATATCTTACTCCAATATAAATATTTTAAGTGTTAATATAATTAAAAACAATAAATTATATTAACAAAAAAATCAAATAAATCTATACAAATAATATACACATGAAGAGTTTGTTTGGTTGAACCCATTAATCTGAAGAACTACTGGTTCAAATTGAAAAAAAAAATGTGTTGTATAGTCCCCATTTATAGAGGAGAGTTAACTTGGACACTTACTATGTGTCATTATACACATGACACTTATTTACTACCAACCATGGAAAGACACAAATAAAATCTAGTATAATATAAAAATAAATACCTTGACCAATGGATGTCTATAAATGTATCCGGTGCGGAACCCAGCGTTGTCCAACATACGCATCAGGGCTTCGAACTCCTCACCACCTACTCTCCACTTGCTGGCGTCAGATGGGGGCTTGCGGGAAGACTCGAACATCTGGGAGAAAAATTCGGACATCTTGGACGAGAAACATTTTGAGAATGTTGGGTACAAAAAATATCATATAATCAAATGAAGTTAGTTAAGTAGGTTAAATCTTTTAGTAGTATTAGTATTAATGCTAGTGATGTTAAGTGAATTTCTGAAATATGGACCCCACTTTAGGTAAAGGCCTCCTCGAGACTTTTTATCTATTACTAATACATAGTCCACACTCTCTTAACTCGTCCCCTACCTAGTTTCGTCATTAAGCAACTTTTTTCAAAATTTCAAAAGTTGTCTTCTTCAATACATTTTGATATTCCGACATTCTTTACCCATACTTCCCCAAATCATCCAATCTTCATTAAAAATCGGCTCATCCAACCGCAATAAAACTATACAAAGGCTTCAACATCGCAAGCATCCATGTACTTGTTTCTTTCTACTTAGCCACTTCCATACTCTTCCAAATCTTCTAACCCTTACCTGTCGCCTAGTCTCCTCATCAATCAGCGTCAGCTCATCCAGTGGCAACGACGCCAAGCGGAGTTGAACATCGCAAGCGGCGTTCAAGTTCTTCGCCTGGAAGAAAGCTTCCTCGAGGGTTGCTCCACAGCATAGTGCTCCACCACCGCTCAGCATGAGGACCTTAGAGTGTGGTCCGAGGGCGCGGACCAGTTTGTCGCGTTCCTCGTTGTCTAGGACACCTGGGAATTTAATTGGCAGTTAAATTTAAATAGATATTCCAAAATATGTTTGTTATAAATCAAAATAAACAACCGCGCTCTGTCTTGCCAAAACAGAAGTAATAATTCACCCCCAACTCACCATGAGGCACCCTATGGTAGGCGACATCCCCGAGCAGCGCGGCCTCGTTGCAGAGCGGCAGCAGGCCGCGGCGCGTGGCGGACACGGCGAGCGCGCCCGCCGAGCGCACGTGCAGCACGCAGCGCACGTCGGGGCGCGCCGCGTGCACCGACGCGTGGAGGGAGAAACCTGGGGGACATTGGAGGGAACAGTACAATCTGAAATTATCGTATTTTATTACTTTTATCTATTGAGTGGCAGAAGTCAACGCCGCACTTTACATTGTTAATAAAATGAATAAACGAAAATAATTAATTTTCCCTCATGGAAATCAAACCCACAACCAGAATTATACAAACTGTTTACATAAATTATAGCCTATTTGTTATTCTTATGTGCTTATACATCTAATATTACTGTAAAGTTTTAGATGAAACTTTACATCCGTTGAGTAGTTTGTGGATAAATGTGGAACAAACATTCACCATCAGAAGCTTTAATATTATTAAGTAGGACTCACCCTCAACATTAACTGGGAAGTTAGTAGTACCCTGGTCCTGGACCACGCCCTGCATGTCAACCTTGACCAGCGACGAGGCGGTCACTTCGTGGGGCAAGAGACCTCGGGGGGTGGTCAGTACCTGTTCCACCGCCGTGTTGAGACGAGCGGTGATCTGGCCGCTAATTCCCGCTGAAAGTGTAAAAAAAAATATAGAAAATATTTGCTGTATTAGGTTATTATGAAAAATAAATATTATAATAAAATATAATTAATTAATGATCTGTATATAAAACATATGAAAAAAAAAATTATCGGATCAATTATTTATGAATGTAAAAGAATCCAAATTTTTTTTTTTTTATTTTGTCCTTTAGTACTTTGGGAAACTTCCTTTGTTTGTTTTATTTTCGGTTCATAAATAAAATAATTATATCCAAAATAAAATGTTGTAATGTATAAATATTATCTATGAATGATAATGTTATTAGAACACGAAAGTTATTCAAATTAGTAAATAAACAATTGTCTTAATGTGAAGGATAAATTTATATTTTTTTATTAATTATCATTGGCGACTGTCTCTGTTCCTGTCCGCCTGTCAAAACAGATGGAACATACAAGGAACAATGAACAGTTTATATATTATAATCAGCATATTTATAATTCAAGTAATCTTAGATCAATAAGGATATTAATAAAAACAAAAAATCTACCAAATTTAGAATCAGAACTCAAAAGAAATCAAATTCCACTAACTCTGTGTCCACCCGAACAGATCGACCAAACGGTACACAGCAGCCAACTTGCAACGGAGGATCTTCTCGCCCTTCTCGTAGCCGACACCTTCGATACCGCGTATATCGTTGATGGGTAGAACGCAGCTAGGACCCTGAGGATGTAAATAAAGCATTTATGGAAACTCAAAAAGACTGGAGAGCTTAAGTTTGTAGATTCGTTTATTCAAATGAAACCGTTGTTTATCACCAAAAGTCAACAATAACTACACTATCCAGCTTGTCAATTTAGGGTAATTATATTTTTATTAATTAAATTTATTTATTTTTATATTAATTTCTATAGAATAATTTGATTTTTTTTTGAGTCTAGCCTTGTTAGTTGTGTGCGGGATACAACGAAGCTGATTTTTTCATTTTTTTTTCTAGCAAACTTTAAAAAACATTAGTAAAAAAACATAGGTTTACTTTTCAACTACTTACTCTAAGACTTCCAGTATGCAGACGTCCTCCAACCATTTCTCTGATCCTCTGCAGGAGAGGCGCATCGTTGCCTTCGTGCAGCTGCTGGTCCAGAACTCGTTCCAATTCCTCGCGGAAAAGCTTGGATGACATGAGCGCTTCTACGCGCTTTCGACGTTCCATTTCTCGGACATCCTGAAGATGAACAACAAAAATGAAAATAAATTAAAAATAATTATGTTCTCGAAACTTGTTTTATGTGAGTTGACTCAGCTCACCGAAGCGAAGATATACAAATACAAATTACAACAACACAAGTGTTTCGAGGATCTAGACATATCAATGGAAAAACAAGAACAATGATTGATAATCTTATAAAAGATGTAATGGGCGGAAGATGTTGTAATATCTTAAGAGATCTCGAGATGTATTGTACCTACTTCACAGAGCCAGATAATAGATTAACCTAATAAAATAATTGTATCTAATAATAGAACGTCGTGACGTGCCGGTACAGCTATTGACCGCAAACGCGACAACAGTGGGTTTGAGTTCTACTGCGGGAAATTAATTATTTGTAACAAGACAAGGTGCGAGATTGAGTTCATTCAGTCAACACATAGTGTCTCGAAGATTAGACGGAAAATAAAGAACCGAGTGTCTTCACCCTAGGATTTCTTGCCTACCCTGCTATATGCGGGATACAGCGTGAAACTAAACAAAAAAAAACGATTAAAATAAATAACACTCACAGCATCAATATCAGCCGGACGCTGTTTCAACCTTTCCTCCTCCTCAGCGGAGAGTGGTCCGGTGCCGTTCGGCAAAGTCTCTGTATCTGTGTCCGCCATTCCGCTTGCTTACTTCCGCTGTGGACAACAAACATTTTAAATTAGTCAAATGTATTTTTTTATTTAAATTAATGTTTTATCTTTAGCGGGGTAGCCAGAGAGAAAGGAACACCAAACGCTACGGTCAATTGGTAACAAGACTGTTAAATTGTAAACTAAGGAGCTATTATTTTGATTTCTATTATTTGCTTCACCAATCAAAAATCTCCACCAAATACAGAAAAAAGAACTATTAGGTAACAAAAACGATGAACAAACAAACAAACAACTGACCCATTTATAATTTTCGCAACCGCTGGCCGTGGGAAAGATGCTAAGCTTAGGCCACAATAGAATATAAACAAAGTAACTTCTACACATCTATTATGAAACTTTTGTGTGAATTAGGTAAAAATTATACTTTCGCTAGCACAGATGAATCATTGTATTATATTTTAAAGTGTCATTCACACATGTCTAATAAGAGAGTAACTACTTAGAATGCCATGACGCCCATCGCGTTGCAGGATGAGAAGCTCAGTGTAGTTGGAGATACTCCAAGAGAGATGGAGTGCCCACAAGCAGAGACTAGAGAGAGGGGAGATGCAAGTCCCACTTGCGACCCAAGTGTATGTCTGAACGAACTACACTGCTGTCGGACAGTGGAAGTAAGAGTCAATGCTCTTCTCTACCGATACCAAATTCGAAATAAATCTTTACACTTTTTTTGCCGCCTTCGAAGTACTTTATAGGAAGGAATCGATGATAGTTCTAAACCGCCCGAGATCTTTTAGATGACTATAGACATTTCAACGTTGTACGCAGACGACGTTGACCGATATCTTAAACTAAAACAAGCGAAATATGCAAAACCCCGTCTCTTGTGCCAATCTCTGACTTGACCATTATTATTTTTTTGTATTACGCAAGCATCAAACCTATGATTAACTACACAACAATATATTTCACCGCCCACGCTAAAGAGCAACGAACTTTCCATTGTTTCGTTTCTATCATGGTCATAATCAAAATTTGTAAGTAGTATTTATCTAATACGTTATATGATAGATATACAAAAAAAAAAACTTGAAAAGATGAAGCTATCTAGACGCAATTGTGTAATCTTTGGCAGTACACATTGTGTGTGGGTTTGATCCCGACAGCAGTCAACAATAACCATAATAATAATTTCCCCGCTTCGGTAAACTGGTACACAGATAAGACGCAACGCGGTGTAGCGTTGATATCTTGAAAATTGGGCGGTTTTCCATGTGCGAAGTAGCTTAACACTACGTTCTTTCTGCCTGCCATGTTATATGCGGGACTCAGCATAGGACTAAATTTTACTCTAAATTAAAACATTAGTAGAGACTAATGTAAAATAATCATCGGAAGTGTTTTTCTTTGTTTTTATATTTTTTAGCGTATTTTTTATAACAATTTATATTTATTATAAAAATGTAAAAATTATATATTTCCA
>DWLH01000254.1:0-25573 GCA_018249795.1 Heliconius telesiphe telesiphe | reverse complement strand
GGCGTTGAGTTCTGCCACTCAACACGCAATGCCTCCAAAATTCGGCAGAAAGTGGGGAACGGAGTGTCTTAACACTAGGTTCCCTCTGCCTACCCTGCTGTGTGCGGGATACAGCGTGAAGCTAAAAGCAACATATTATCGGATTAACCAACAGAGGCTTCCGTACCAATTTCAGAAGTATAGAGTTATATGGGAAGTTCAATTGCTACAAGTTTACAAACTTAAGTTAAGTTTGCGAGCATATGCACTCATTCTGGTTGAAATTAACTATAAATATAAGTTTATAATGATTTTATCTATGAAATACTTATATATTTTGTTTACTTTTCGGATAACCTCCTTCATTTGTATTCTCACTTCGTGCCAATTTTTATAATTGCAGAAAGCATACCCTATGGGTTTTGTTTACGCGGCGAATTTCGTACAAAGTTCAACACAAACGATGAATAGAAAAACTGAAAATTTGATTGATACATGTCAAAATTTTTGTATGTTATAAGATTATGTTTAATGTATGATTATATTTATTGTATGTTTCCCTCAAAAATAAATAAATAAAAAGAATAAAATAAACGGTAATTTTTTGTACGTATCTTTTAACGGCGTTGACATTTTTCATATTTGGTATTAATTTCTCAATATCGCCTGCAGGTAGGCGATATTGAGATAAATAAAATTGGTCTTTATAGAAATTTGCTTTGATTCAAATTTACATTGTAATACGTTTAACAAAGTGGTCATATAGACATGACCTCAATACAAAAACATGTAATTATGCCGATGTTAGATTATTTTGTAGACGTTTATTTGTATTGTTATTTTTATTTCACTTCGGGTAAATAAATAATGTATAATATAATGTATATACATATATTTGTACGACGACGCGCTGACTATAGTTTAATATTAATTACAATTTTGTAATTACATATTTATTAGATTTAGATTTGATTTACTTAGATTTTGATTTGATTTATAATTATAGTATTAGTTTTTATTAATTCTATAATTGATAATATTAAAAAATACTAAAATTTGAGCGGATAACATGGGTCATGGGTTGACAGCTATGGCGTGAGGTGTACGACTAATTAAATACTAGTTTCTCATTATCTATTGGAAGTTTATGATCTTGAGAGATTTTGTTTAAGACTTCTTAGTAAACAAGTAATATGAAGTTGAAGAATAAAATTGTGTCTTTTATTTTAACAAATCTGCCACTACAACGCCCACAAATGAGTTGCAGACTGCTATTACGCCCCTTCTGATGTTTTATTTATTACTTTATATTTCATTTACACATGCATACACACATATATAAATATATACATATATACCTTTTCATATTTCGATTGTTTTCCTTTATTTGTATTGTTATTTATTGGTTTATCACATAACACCACATTCAAATATTTTTGGAAGCGAGTTTACTCTTTAATTTTACGAAGTAGTTCTCAAAAAATATATATTTTTGCTGAATATTAATTTTATAGGTGACATTAATTATAAATATTATTATTATTGGTGGCTGGAAAAGTGTTACGGAATTTCTAGGGCATTTATAGGGAACTTTAAACTTAAATAACGGCGACAGGTTAGGACAATCATACTGATAGTTAATTAATTTGTGAAGGAAAGATAAATTCCGTCCTTCTTTCAATATCCCTTCTTTCAATTAACGATAGAATTTTAAAATACTGCAATCCATTCTTATTAGAAAGTTTGCTTTCTAAGATTTCTCGGAAATCTTTTCTCAATTCGCTCGATACGCGACGAACTAGTGAAATAGTGAGGACTCCAAACTGCGAACGTGACTATTGTACAGGATTATTTTAGTTTTTGCTTGTGTAAACATTTTACAATTTCTCAAAATAAATCCAAGTAAGCGTGTAGTTTTTGAGTAATTTCGGAAATATGTTGATCAAATGTAAGTTTAGAGTCAAAAGAACACCAAGGTCTTTAATTGTGTCTACTTTTACTATAAGACTCTGGTAACATGGCAATCACATTTAATAGTATTAACTTCTTGGTAAAAGTTACATGAAAACTTTTATTAACATTTACTTTACACCATTTCACCAGTCCATCTAAGTCACTTTGTAATAGAGTCGTCTGTTATAGTATCCACGACTATAAGAAATTTGAAATCATCAGAGTACATGAACAAGGTACAGTGAGTAAAAATTGGCGGCAAATCGGTAATAAAAATAATGAAAAAAAAAACGGTCATAGTGGGAGCCTTGTGGGACACCAGATCTTATTTCATAATAAGCCCATGTTGAGCATCACTTATCAGAGGCTTAAAATGTGTGATCATTTGAGGAAGTATAAAGCTTTTAAAAACTTTGGCGAAAAATGTAAGTAATGAAATTGACCGGTTACGAACTATTGTTCTGACGCTTGCTTTTTGTATAGGAAAAAAACGTTTAGAGTTTAGAGTAATATTATTTTCTACTTTATTAATGCAACATTTGTAGTTTTTGCTCGCTAATAATTTACAGCGCTCATTTATTATATTTTAGGAGATCCCATCAATAAGGTTTTTATACTTCTCCAAGCGAAGATTTAGTTTTTTCCGCTTTCGTATCAAACCCTTAAGATTGTGGCTAAACCAAATAGGATGTTCAGATTTTTTTAGCTTATGTTCTGTTTCGTCAACTGTAAGGTGATAAAATAAAATAACGTAATGTAATTATTAATAAGATCATAATCATATTTTAAGAAATTGTATGTTTAGTTGTAATTGAATTAGCTACTTTTTAACATTTTAATCTTGAAATACATAAAAGTAGCGATAATGGAAGGATAAAGCTTATCAATATTAACAAGGAATGATACAACAGCTGTTGCAAAACAATCATGAAATTTATCGAAAGCAAGATCTAAAATTTGGTGTGACGTGTGTTCAATGTTATCACATTGTTTAAGATTGCTTAAGTTCGCAAAGCTAAAGTTGAGATACTTAGATTAGAATACTTTTGGGAATCACTATCAAGTTAAATATTTGATATTATCTTCAGCTGGATATCTCCAAGCGAGAGCAAGATAAATGATTTTGTTAGACTGACAGAGGGACGATAAAGTGATCCTATAAGGGTTCCGTTTATACCTTTTGAAGTGCGGAAACCTAAAAATAATATAATAATCTTCCTCATTGATTTATAAACCAATTAAAAATTATAGAATAAAAAAAAAATTATCAAATAAATTTAATTATATTCTTTATTGGAAACTAATTTTATATTTTTCATAGAATATTACTCTATAATATAGATACCCTTATAATTTCGAAAGCGATTAAACCGTATTACATTGTAAAATAATTTTAAATTAGGTATAGATATTAATCTGTTTTTTTTGTTAGGTGTTGTTATTACTATTGATACATTTCATCTTGAAACGTTTTTTAAGGTAAGGCACTGTTCCTATATAGTCATATTTAGACAATTAGAAACTTTTTCGTGCACTATGAAACGTTTCGTTTTTTTTAGCATTATTATATTTTGGTTTGGTAAAAAAAACGATAATAATTGTATTAGGCTTTTATACAGTAGTTAATACTGTGATTTCATTTAAACTGGTGCTGACAAAAACGTGTATAATTTTAATTAGTTATTTTTTTCTTCACGCTTCTCATTCTATTTAACGAGGTAGGCAGAGACACTCTGTTCTGCATATAAAATTTTACCTTCTCCTTTTTTTAGGGTTCCGTATCTCAAAAGGTAAAAACGAAATCCCTATAAGATCACTTTGTTGTCCATCTGTCCTTCTATCAAGACCATTTATCTGCGTTTAGGAATCAAGCTGAAATCAATATCAAGTGTTCAGATCTATGGTCCCTTGAAGGACAATAGGAAAAAAACTAATTTCTTAGTCAACTCACTCTCACTTCGTACCAAATTTCATAAATGAAGATTCGCGGGAAGTACCGTACAGGTTTTGATTACGCGGCCAATTTCATACAAAATGCGGGAAAATCTATGTATGAATGCTCGTATATCTTCTGATTTCTTTGCCTTAGAAACTTAATTTTCTTTCTGTGTGAGTTCGAGAAACAATAGACGTAAATATATAATATTAATTTCAGCTCGATGACTTCCGTGTGATCTCGAGATCAATCAGGATTAGGATCTCGAGGTCCTAATACAGGGACAGTTCCGTTTTTACATTTTGAGGTACGGAATCCTAACAAAAACCGGACAAATGCGTGTCTGTGGCTCGCCCACCGAAAGTTCCGTACAAAAATTGGAGGTCTCGAGCTTTTTCTGATTCCAATTCAAGCTTAGCTTAACCAGAGCTCTTCCATCTGATACCTCACTTGAACTAGCTGCTTTAATACCAAATTTTGCGCTCCTTTTAATTCTATAATTTTTTAGGATTTAACCACAAATGTATAGCCTCCACGTTATTGGTCAAATTACTCCACTGGTCAAATAAAAGTCAAAACACAATCTCTTAAAATTCTATCAGCCAATCGTAATTCTACAATAATCAACAATTAGTTTCTTATAGATCGTTCCTCTGAAGCTGAAGGCTGTGACTACACACTATTGGTCCAATCATCTAATTGGTTATACAAAAGTCAACACATTGTCTTTTTACATTAACATAGCCAATCATATAAGTAAACAGTTGCTACGAATAATAATATTAAACAATCAATAAACATCTATGATAATATAATTTCCGTTCTAATCGCTTTCTTCGACACGGCCCTCCTGACGTTTCACGCGCCCTCGCGTGATGTTGTAAGGTGATCATTGTTCTCTGAAAAAAAAAAGATAAACAGTGTATGTTAAATGTTCGGCCATTCCTGACGTTTCGTTTGTAATTACAGCTTTCAAACAAATTCTTTAACATCGCATAATTTTCTTTAATTAATTCTACCATATCCTACTTTAATATCTTAGATATTTAAGACTAAAGGACTTAAACCAAATCCAAAATCAAATCGAAAACAAAGTTCTGCGCGCATGCACAATAAAATGCTCATACTCTCGAGCTCTCTTTATTCTAACTCTTCAAAAATATTAGTAATTATCTGAAGGCCACTTAGCCATAGAGATAATTCTGAAGGCCTCCATGCCATCACTCAATTATCATCGGGCCATCTCGCCACTAGATAATTCTGCAGGCCTCCATGCCATCACTCAATTATCATCGGGCCATCTCGCCACTAGATAATTCTGCAGGCCTCCATGCCATCACTTAATTATCATCGGGCCACCTCGCCACTAGATAACTCTGCAGGCCCCCAGGCCATACCTTAACAACTCAATTATCCAAACGACCAACTAGCCAGTCTAGATAATTCTGCAGGCCCCCTGGCCATACCCTAACAACTCAATTATCGAAACGGCCAACTTCTCGATCGAGTGCCTCACAGATACAAATTGCTTCACAAACCATGCGTGCATGCGTGCGTGCAAAAAAAAAAACAAAAACTTTAGTTTTGGATATATAAACGATATAATCATTCCACTATAAAATTATTAACAGTACGAAATTCTTACCATCGCTAGTGTCCGAGAGACATGGATCTAATTCGGTAGGAATGTAAGATCTGGGGAAAGGACGTAAGCGATCTCGTGCATATTTATATAAGCGGCTAGACGTTACATTTTTAAGGATATATCTGTCACCATCTAATACCTCAATAACTTCATAGGGACCTCTAAATTTTGGATCTAGTTTGGTTTGATTCCTTTCATGATTTTCTACTAAAGCATAGTTACCAACAGAAAACGGTGTCACTTTCGCTTTATTCTTATCGAACCGAATTTTGTCAACACGAGCGTTTCCTTTTATAAATTTCTCAGCCTGTTTACGTACCTCATCAATATCAATTTCTATTTCCTGGTCATCTGCTAACAAATTTAGTGGCCTAGCTACTTTACCTATTAATAATTCTAATGGACTTGCTTTGGTTACTCTATGTATCGTGCTATTTATGGACAACTGAATTTCATCTAAAGCATCTTGCCACGATTTGTTTAAACTTAACTCTACTATGGTTATCATATTCATAAACGTACTCATTGTTCGCTCTACCTGCCCGTTAGCGCGTGAGGATCCTGTAACTATAAAATGTAAATTTATATTACGATTAATGCAAAAATCTTTAAATTCTTTGTTAGAAAAGCATCTGCCCTGATCGACTATTATACGTACAGGGGAACCAAATAATGCCGCGGCTGTTTTAAGAGCAATGATAGCGCTATCGGCATTAATTCGCGTCGAAAGTCGCAGTAACACGTATTTAGTAAAGGCATCTATGAGAATGAAAACATATTCCTTCAAGTCACTTTTACCGCTGAATTTGCCCGTGGCATCTATGTGAACGGTATGCCAAGGGATATTGATTTTTGGGATAGGATGTAGCTCTATTTGTTTTTTTTTTTTTTTACCGTGAGTAGATTTTGCAATTTCACATGTAATACAATTTTCTACAAATCTAATATACTTTGGCACAATCGGGAACCTATAATGCTGATATACCTTTTCTAGAGTTTTATCCCATCTCAAATGGAGAATGTTTTCATGATTATGATTTATTACTGACCAACGAAAGGCCCTTGGTACGATAGGTAACCAAATATTATGCTTATAACTTTTTTAAAAAAAAAAAAAAAGTACATTAGAACGTAACTCATAGATTTGACATGTATCTAGTTCGAGATTATCATTTTCTAATTTTTTCTATTATTTCCCTGCACTCACTGTGCCGTCTTTGTTCTACCTGTAACCAGTCAAATGATAGCTCAGCAATATTAATATAATTAACACGCTTCACTTAAACTCCCCTATTTTCCTAATCGTTAAATGTTTTAATAGGTAAATGGTTTCTAGAAAAAAAAAATGTCTACGTGTGTCATTTTGCTACCCTTCCTATATTGAATATCAAAATTAAAAGCTTGAAGGAAAGCCCACCATCGATGAACTCTAGGTGTTAAATCGACTTTACTTCACAATGCCCTTAAAGAATTGCAATCAGTAATAACGGTAAAAGATCTGCCATATAAGTAATGTCGAAAGTGCTTTACAGTATTTACTGCTAACGTTTCCAATTCGTATGAATGGTAAGATTATCACTCGACATTTCAACTGTAAATCCTAACGCGGGTAATAGGGTTCAACCTAACCAACCTAAGGTTCAACATGAAATAATATATCTACGTCATACCCGCTAATAATAACTTTAGATAAAATTTGTTAAGAGCATAATACGCTAGATTTACCGTTTCCCATTAAAGTGATAGGGATATGTTGCAACCTTCCAGAAATTTTTCGAGCAATACCTTCTTTAATAAGAGGTGACAGGTATAACGTTGCATACGTCTAATCTTTTTACTATGGCAGTAGGTGATAAGTTACTTCCCATAATTCGTTGCGTATTTGAGCACCGCGACGCCACGTGGCCTTCAACACCAAACTTAAAGCACGTGACAGGAGGTCTTGCCGTGAAGTCGGAGCGATTGGAAGTAGAAATTATCTTGCTTTCGGCTTTTTGGCTGAAACATTCAAATGATTTGTGACCAAACTTCCCACATTTAGGACATTTAACTAAAATTGTACTTAATCTAGGTCGCTTAAGATCCGTTATATTATTATTATTAGTTTAACATTCTTGAAAGCTACGTTTCTTGTAAGAAAATGCCATTAGCTCGCGGCTCATTTTGCAACGAGCATTTATATCTTCTGAAAAAATATTACGTTGATATCGTGGTTCAATTTATCCAATATGTGCGAGTATCATCGCCACTACTATCTCCTCTTTATCTAAATCATTACAACGTGACATAAGAGAAGTAAATAAACTATTTGAGTATACGGACAGACATTCACCTTCTCGAGGTTTACTGTTGAATATTTTTTTTAAATTGTCGCTGCATTAGTATCTGAAGCGTCGAAGCGCGATAGAAAAAATTTGCTTAAATTGCACCCACTTTATACAATACTAAATACAAGGATAAAATTACTCCCCTGACATTCTCGATCCGCCGAACAAATGTCCGCAGTCGTAAGCCATGCTCAAGCATCCGTGTTTGCATCTTCGGCGTGGAACTCAGCCAACACAATCTGCTTGGCGCTCTCCTGGGGAGGTGGATTACGTAATCACCTCCTGTTTATACGAGGAGGCGCGTGTTGTTTTGTTGGGCTTCCAATAAGGCCCGTCATTCGTCGATTTCATACCCTGTACTTCAATATTTTTCTTCGCTTGCACCGATCCCGCTTCTGATGTAAGAGATTGCTCATCGCAAAGGACTCTTACTGGACCTGTGGGCTCCATTGTGGGTTAATGCAAGCAGAAATAACGTAGCAGATTCGTGACACTAGTCCTTTCCTTTCTGAAAACATCAGAAGAATGCCTCATTCGACGATCGTCAACTTCCTCCTTCTTTTCAAAATCAAACTTTGCCCTCACGCGTCACGACTCTACTCAAGGCGTAAGCCTCCACGTTATTGGTCAAATTACTCCACTGGTCAAATAAAAGTCAAAACACAATCTCTTAAAATTCTATCAGCCAATCGTAATTCTACAATAATCAACAATTAGTTTCTTTTCGATCGTTCCTCTGAAGCTGAAGGCTGTGACTACACACTATTGGTCCAATCATCTAATTGGTTATACAAAAGTCAACACATTGTCTTTTTACATTAACATAGCCAATCATATAAGTAAACAGTTGCTACGAATAATAATATTAAACAATCAATAAACATCTATGATAATATAATTTCCGTTCCAATCGCTTTCTTCGACATATATATAAATGTAGAAATATGATATTCCAGGAAATCATAAGGTCATAGATCTGAGTATATGTTTTGGATTTCAACTCGATATCTCCAAGCATTCTCGAGATAAAGGCTCTTGGTAGACAGACTGACGGACAGACAACGAAGTGATCTTATAAAAGTTCCTTTTTTTCTTAAAAGGTATGGAACCCTAAAATGAAAGTAAAAGTTACTTACCAAATTTATTTAAAAAATAAATAAAATTGGTAAGTAACGAAAAAACCCGATGTCCCGTTTTGAACTGAAAAAAGAATCACGTTACTCACGCAAAATCTTATAAAGTCTAAAGATTTGTGTATAGAAATAAATGAGGATAAAAAAATATAAGCAAATTGATATCTAAATATTTGTTTCAGGCATAAACAACATGGATGAAGACGTGTGTTACGTAAATGTTCAGTTCGCACAGCTGCTGTTTGTTTGTAGCATAATCGGTGCCGCCCCCGTACACCTTACTCGCGTTAGCCGCGGCTATATGGTCACAATATCACGGACTTATGCAATTTACAACACAATTTTTGCCAGCTTAATTTGTAAATATATGTTTTAAATACTAGCAACCAAGCTCGGCTTCGCCCGCTTAAAATTATTGTTATAATATAGCAACATATATACAAAATAAGCTCAAATTCAACTCTTGATGACTTGAGAAATCCACCATCCATGACTAGGTGCAAGCCTATTATGCGTGACGTTCCCATTAATTAAACCCCCGTGCGACGTGTTCTTTCAGTGGTCACGATGGTATACATGGTATCGTGCCTAACTGACTTCGGTGCTAACGCTCTTATTCTGTCTCTCCTCTATACCACCAGAATTGTCCCATTCTCGTGGAAACTAGTTTCGGTTCACCCTGTCTCCAAGAAAGGTGACACATCTGACCCATCTAACTGTCGACCTATTGTGATTATCTCCTTACTATCTAAGCTGATGGAGCGCGTGATAAGCACCCAGCTCCTTGGTTATCTTGAGGAGAAAAAGCTTATTGGCATTAGCTTATCACGGTAACAGCGCTGGGGACGTCAGCCTGGATATCGCAAAGGTCTTTGATAGGGTCTGGCACAAAATTCTTCTATCAATCAAACCATCGTGCCTCCCGCCACAGAAGTAAATATTATCCGCACTACATAAATGCATTTTTGGCGCCAAACGTGAGTGCATCGAGATCGTTCCACGTTCGTTATGGAATCCGTTCCACGTACGTGTAAACTATGGAATCATCTTGTTTTTAAACTGTTTTCTGAGCTTTGTTAATAATTTGAGAGCTTTCAAGCGTCGTGTGGTCAGACACTTTCACCCCCAAGGCCGGCAACCCAACCGCAATCCCCTCGAGTTGTAGATGTCCAACGGCAAAGGTTCCGTTTACCATCAGGTGGTCCTTCAGCTCGGTTACCCCTGTTTGCAATAAAAAAAAATCCGTTCTGTATTATTTTGCGTCAAAATAGAACAAAGATTCATCCTCCAACTTTTACATTTATAAAAAATAAATAAATCATTATCACGCTGTATCCCGCAGCAGGGTAGGCAGAGGGAACCTAGTGTTAAGACACTCCGTACCCCACTCTCCGCCGAGTTCTGGAGGCATTGCGCGTTGAGTAGCAGAACTCAACGCCGCGCTTTGCCTCGACACCAGAGCAAAGAATTGGAAATATAAATTTAAGTAAATATTTCATCTCCTCGAGCGGGGATCGAACCCACAACCAGTCGGTTTTACAGTCACACTTTGTGCCGCTGCGCCACGACTGGCCTCAATTAAAAAATTAACATAATTAATTTAATTAATATATTAATAACAATAATTTTACATGTGATAGGCTACACCTATCTTATTTTTATAACAGACAGATAGAAAGTATGATATCATATTATTTACAATTTAACTTAGCCAATACTGTGGCTATAAAGAACACCTGTACCTCTTGAACGGTATACGTGCTTGGAATCCGTCCCAAATAATTTAAATTAAATATTAAGACAAAAGAGGCCATCTCTGGCAAAATGTTATACAGTAATAAAAATAAAAGTGACAATAATGTAAAAATAAATAATATTTGTCATGATAATGATACAAACTTGGTGCATCAAAACATACAAGGGATGTTAAATAAAGACTTAGAAATTGAGTTATTCTTGCATAGTAATAATATTCATGTACTTTGTATTACAATGCACTGGCTTCGAAGCTCTGAAGCTATATTTAATTTTAATAATCACCAAGTAGCTAGTATGTTCAACAGAGAAAAAGCAATCGCGGTGGCTCCTTAATAATTTTGAATAAATCTTACAACTTTAAAGAACGTAAAGACATTGTAAGCCTCTCTGTTGACCAAACTATTGAAATGGCCTGTGCTGAGCTTGAGCATTTCATTGTTGTAAGTGTATACAGACCTCCCACTGGGTTATATGAACACTTTGAAATAATTTTAGAACAAGTACTTGTAAAATTATCCGGATCTAAGAAATTAATAGGTGTATGTGGTGACTTTAATATTAATTTACTAGATAATTCCGCCACTTGTATCAGATTCATGTCATTACTGAATTCATATAAACTAGATAATCTATTTCTAGAGCCAACAAGAATCACTCATTGTACTGCAACTTGTATTGATAAAATTTTTCAAACTCCATACCAAGTATCTTTAATAATTTTGAATAAATCTTACAAGTTTAAAGAACGTAAAGACATTGTGAGCCTCTCTGTTGAGCAAACTATTGAAATGGCCTGTGCTGAGCTTGAGCATTTCATTGTTGTAAGTGTATACAGACCTCCCACTGGGTTATATGAACACTTTGAAATAATTTTAGAACAAGTACTTGTAAGATTATCTGGATCTAAGAAATTAATAGTTGTTTGTGGTGACTATAATATTAAATTAAAAATTGACAATGGTTTAACCAGCTCAGATCAAGAAGTTGCATGTGTATTTGAAAAATTCTTTGCTGATATTCCAGTTTTAACAACCGATAAACTTATATCCTCCACAACCGTCGCTGAATCATTACTTAAGGAGAGCGTACACAAATGTAATGTAGATTTTAAATTTAAACCAGTCAATTCAAGAGACATAACTAAAACATTTAAGTCCCTAGATATCAAGAAAACCTCGATCCGACGTTGGAGTATTTCTGTCAAATTGATTAGTCATGTAATAGACGCTGTTGCTTCTCACCTCGCAACTATATTTAATAATTGTATAGAGTATGGTGTGTTTTCTGACCTAATGAAATTTAGTAAAGTCATACCTATATTTAAATCGGGTAGTATATCTGATCCCAACAATTTTCGACCTGTTTCTATACTACCCTTGTTGTCTGGTACAGATTGTTTAAAGCAATAAGGCCTTTTCATACGTGTTTTTTTAAATTTATGTTGTTCATTTTATATACTTATTTGTTTTATGTGTGCAATAAAGTTTATTCTATTCGAAGAGAAGAGAAATTAAAACGGCAAAAAAAACATGCTAACGAAGACGTTCTTTGCCGTTTGATCCTGGCCTACAAAAGGATCATCCTGGTACTGGTGGTGTCGTAAGAGGCGACCAAAGTACGTATGGTAGAGTCACGTCGCCAGCAATGGCAACACGCATGGGCAGACTCTATCGGATCATTACCACCACCGGCATTTAAAACCGGCGTTAAATAGTGGCTTTATGCCACTGCGTTTCGCGTCAGGTAACACCGGGCTCCGCCGACCAACGCACCTTAAAGGCCGGCAACACACCTGTAGCTCCTCTGGTGTTGTACGGGGTCGTGGGCGGCGGTAATCACTTACCATCAGGTGACCCGAACGCTCGTTTGCCTTGTCTTTTCCATTAAAAAAAAAACAAAATAAAATATATTCTAAAAAGTTTAAAAACGTATCATAAAAATGTCAAGTAAAAATTATGTATTAATATATATATATATATATATATATATATATATATACATTATAGTATTAATCCAAGATGCTTTACATAAAAAAAAACATTCTGCAAGAAAATGTATTTTATATTATTGTAAAAAGGGTTTAGATTAATAAGACTGCTATTATAATAAACAATATTTCCCCCCACCAGTCTCCCTTTCTTCTTCTTCGTCGTCTTCGTCTTCGTCTTCCCTTTCCCAAAAGTGTGACAGTGTGTGGGCTCGATCCCCACTCGACGAAATGAAAAATTGCCGAACGAGGCAACGCGCGGCGTAGAGTTCCGCTACTCTACACGCAATGCCGTCAGAATTTATTAGAAAGTTAGGAACGGGAGGTTCCCAGATGCCCTCTGAAAACTCTGCTATGTGCGGGATACAGCGTAAGATTATAATTTTTATATAACAACGTATTTTACAACATAGGATGTACGGCATTTAGTCAGTGAGCTGTCAGCCACTGTGCGAGGTGCGCATGCGCATTTAAAGTGTTTCGAGATGAACATGTTACTCCACGATCCTGTAATTTCTCCGCTTGGCCTCTTTGACATCACAAGGACTTTTATTCAAATGGTTTGTTGCGTTTTGTATACTTTTTAAAGTTACCTGTATTTATTTATCTATCAATCAATCACTTAAGAAGAGATTATCACTTATTTTCTAGTTGTTTGCTTACTTTAAGAGTTTTTTGTTGTGGGGGGTTTTTAATTATTTATGAATTATGCTAAACACTATTATTAGAGGCTGTTATAGTGCAGTAGGACAGTGTACGACTGTAAACGCGATCTGGACTGGCTTCAATTTCAGTTCATTCATATCTCGTATGAATTATTTTTATTTCAACGTTTTGATGAGCCAATGTCTCGACTCTGGACGGAGAGCGGAGAACGAAGTGACTTGATATTGGATTACCTTGCCTACTTATAAAATATAAAGCTGAAAAAAAAAACTATTACTAACTAACACATAATTTTGTTGTTTCAGGTTTTAGGTAGCACTGTGACACTCGTTACATTCCTCATTCTAATCCACGACAAAATTCAATGAGTTGATTTCAAGGATAGTCTTACACAGTTTATTTTTATCTACATAAATTCCAACAATAACAAAAAATTTAAGGATTTTATAAAATGTCTGTAGTAAAATTATTATATTTTATATGTGATATTTTAGAGAAGTAGTAAAATGTGTAAGCAACTGCGTTTTTCACACACTTAAATTAAAACTCATAAATTGGATAAATAGTGTGTATTTACTATTTGCACATTTTTGGAAATCCGACGTTTCCAATACTTTGCAGTAGTTCGTAGTCATGTGTTACCCGTAATAATAGGTACTATCCAATAAAAAGAAAATGACCAAAACCTAACTTAAAAAACTAAGAAACTCAGTAAGTACGACTCGAATATAGAACGTCCTCCGATTTTTTCGTCGGCTCAAAAAGGTAATAAACTGAAACTTAAATTTTTGACTATACCTATGACTAGTTATATTTTTATAATGAGATACGCCAACAAATTTAAATTATAGTTTCTAATATATAACATTTATATTTCAGACCCATACAATTTTCGATCGGTAGCGGCTGCACGTCACTTTTTGAATGTTTATGTATCACTGTGTGATTTACTCGTGAACTTAAATAACTATGAAGAAGTTATGAATCTTTCTTTCATTTTGTTTCAATAAAATTTGATGGTTTTTGAGAAATTATGTTTTTTTTTGTGTTTAATCGTTACAATTTTACCTACAGACAATATCTATATATTACTAAACCACCTCAATTCTATTAATGACAATATTCAATTCCCAACAGAATTACAGGCAAATAATTCCTTAGTTTTCCTCGATGTTTTAGTCATAAGAAATCCCAATGGCACAATAGGCCACACAGTATATAGGAAACCCTCGCACACCAATAGATACCTCAATGGTGAATCTCACCACCACCCTACACATATATAGAAGAAGAATGCCCTTCATCAGAACAAGCTGCTGCAGTGCAGTTCCCCGCCACAAACAAGCCACTCACAGTAGAGAGACAGCCGGCACTTCTACCATATGTGAAGGGGGTTACAGACAGGATTGCTAACATCTCAAGAAGAGCTTCCATAAAAACCATATTCAAGCCTAACAAGAAAGTGAGCCAATTCTTGAGACCAGTGAAAAGTAATATTCCTTTACAAAGTGCAGGTGTATACAAACTAGATTGTGACTGTGGCTTGTCATACATCGGTCAAACAAAGAGAACATCGGTGTTAGGGTGAAGGAACACATCTCCGATATCAAGAATGGGCATGTATCGAAGTCAGCTGTGTGTGATCAAACTGTGGATGAATCCACCCTCTACATTAGGTTTGATAAACCCCAAATCCTCGCTAAAAAAAACAGTTACATTCCTAGAATGATCCGCGAGGCTATTGAAATACAAAATCATCTTAATTTCAATAGAGAGGATGGCTGGAATTTTTACCACCTGGGGCCCAGCCAATAAAATCTTTGTAGTCTCAAATCTACCATACCAGAGGGAAAGACCAGCAGTCAGTCAGTTCATTCTACAGGAATCCAGGGCAGTACGCGATACAATTAAGCAATTGTCGTGACCTCGGACTACTGCAAAGTGTTCGAAACGTCGTTGGGTTTCCAAAAATGTATAATCCTAAATATACTTAAATTAATCCGGAAAAATAGTGATTATTTAAAATAAAATATATTATTCATAGAAATATATTATTTACATTGGAAATAATTATAGACATAAAACATTAAATTAATATTCAAATTTTACTATTATGATGAATGAATGAACGATGAATGTCGTGGCACAGGGGCACAAAGTGTGACTGTAACATCGGCTGGTTGTGGGTTCGATCCCTACTAATTAATATATATTTATATTTATATTTTCATTTCTTCCCTATGGTGTCGAGTTCCGACACTCAACGCGCAATACCTCCAGAACTTAGCAGAAAGTGGGGAACGGAGTGTCTTAACACTAGGTTTCCTCTGCCTCCTGCCATCCTGCTGTGTGCGGGGATACAGCGTGAAGCTCATTTATTTATTTTTTATTTTATATTAACGAATGAAATACTTACGTATATGAAATAAAGTGATCTTACCGAATAGAATATTATTGGTCAATAAAAAGAAATTCTTTAAAGTAAAGTAAAAGAATTTCTTTATATACGACATCATTAGCTTTCCCTTCAGGGGCTAATAAAAATAGATGGTCCGCACTACTGATCCGTGAGCGAGCCATGTAAAGAAGCCCGTGGGAAAACTAAATATATCTTAAATTCACTCCAGCGGTTCTTAAAGTTTGACCTTAAGACTTATTGTTGGTCATGGCGAAGCAAACTGCTACAGGGAATTGAGTGTATTTGAATTCAAACGGAAAATTGTTGGGAAGGAGTGGTATACGCGGTATATACACAATTTGCCCTGAACTACACCCTGTAAGAATCTTAGCCTGAATACTGTGTCAATACAATGCTGTAACTTTTAGACGAGTACCGTTACATAGTTTTGACGGTGTAAGGGTTCTCAAAACCATCACAGGTACCCCAACTTTGAGCCTTATGTTATGTGCAAGGAGACCATTGACAGTGAGAGCTTAAAAATTCCATTACGAAAGTTGTAGCATCAGCCTAATGTTCTACACTTTTATATATATTGTGTATATTGTGTATACCACCTCATTCCCAACAATATCGGATAAAATTTTGTCGTTGATGGCAGTGACTTGGTCGTTTCTTGAGCAAAGTATAGCATGTTCCCATAACCAAAAATTTTCTTGATCTATAATATTATCTTGGAAACATTGCCGAACACCGAACTTTTCAGTTCATCCTCTGAAGACACGACACAGCCAAGTGTTTCCGGAAAAATGTTTTGGCCGTTTTCTTCAAGAAGGACACCGCTGCTTATTTTTAATTACACATCGGAAAATTCTTGGGCATTTGAATGACCATCAAATTGTGCTCGCATACTTATAGTTAATTTTAACTTTTCTATTCGTGACCATATATAAGAGCGCTTCAGGGAAGCCCTAATTTCATCGGTTCGAGTGGCACTCGGTATCACTTGCGGGAGGGTTTGCCGAAAATTGCTAGAAAAAGGAATGTGACGTTTCCATTTGCGTCTCATCTCGGCAGATGTCTCGCAGTGTCCTAACTGTCTCAACAGCTTTTTTGTTTGCTATTGTGCATTCATCCCATCCCAGCAATGAGGCAACATTCCCGAATCACTTTGGCTTTATCACAATTGCGTGATATCGCACAGGTTGGCGTTACGTTGGCGTCAATATCAAGTGGGATTTTAAACATTGTGTGAGCTGTTTCCTTCCGGGAAGCCAGGTAGCTGCGATACCTGACGACGCATTTGCCAGAGTGATTTTACTTTATCTTCGTATTTCGGCTAGTATTACCTTAGTTATAAGGATAGTTCCTCCCGGGGCATCTAAAAAAAACATATTTTCGTCATTATTATATTTAAGGGCACTTCTCACGACTTGAAAATACGACGTGAAATATTTTAAACTGTTTAAGTGTTAAATTTAATAAATTATCTACGACTATAGCGTTCAATTCTCTTGAGTTGTAACTTATTTCTGCAATGTGAAAGGAGAACTCTAAACACTGGGTATAATAATTATAAACCTTAGGGCTACCACTTATAACGCTTATTAACACTTCACTCAAATCACTTAGATCTACTATCATTTAAATAACTTTTGCTCAGAGCTTGTTGCGTGTATTACAACGTTAGGAAGACTGTATTCAATTGTGCTTTTATGGTGTTTTTATAGTACTACATCCCTCCCAAAACGAAGCTTACCGGAAGTATCTCAATTTCATAACCCTACCATTAGTTACAGTATTTCATTTAGTTTATAATCTTATAACAATATTATATAGCAACTTCCTATAATAACTCAATCACTAATAAAATATTTAATTGAAGTCAAATTACTAATTCGTAATAACAATATTTATTACAACACATACATATATATTAACAAAAGAATTTCTTTTATAATCTTTATTTTCACTCGTAACAATATCACAACAACTTCTCTTTATTTAAATACACAATTTTATTTCGTTTTGTTCTGATCAATCATATTAACATCTCTTTTACTATAAACTCATATTTAATACTACCGCTAACAAATGTATTCACGATTAATATAAAGATGATTAGGTACTATTTGAGATATAGTAAGGCCGTATGTACCCAATGACTTACCTGCAATTGAACAAACAATATATTGTATAGAACAAAGTTCTTGATTTTCTTCTCTTTCATCGGTTGGATTATTTCATGGTATGAACTTAGCCTCAGAGGATTCAAAAAGTCGTCGGAAAGATCCGTCTTGTATTTTCCCATAAGGTCAATGTATCGGAAAAACCACAAAACACTAACATTGCAGCAAATAAATGACGCAATCGATTCAGTGAATAACTAACACATACCTCTTCGAGAGTATTATCCCAGTGTTCACCGCCTTCAAACAAGTGAAGTGCTCTACAAAGTGCTTGGAAATTAATATACTTACTCTATACCGTCAATTGTTTTTAAAAACGCAAGAGAAGTGGGCCCAGGTACATTGTGCAGTAACAACCGCAAATAATAGCATTCACAATTGATGGGATGAACAGTGAATACTCTTAGCAAGGTAGCATCTTTGTATACCCCTGGGAGTCCCTCTACAGGAGTGCCGCGTCGACGTCTGTTAAAACGCCTCTCTTATTGTAAGTGTAATAAACCGGCACTTTATCATAAGTTAACGTTTTTGCAAAATCATCCGTACACATGACAAATGTAAGCAATAAAATTCTCCGTACATTAGGTTCTCTCTGGCGCCGTCGCTCTATTTTACCTATTCCCACCAAAGATATATTAGCTAATTTTCTTCTTACATGTTCATGTCTTACTTACGCAAGTATGAACATGTATCCGAATTTCGTTTGAAGTTCTCCTCAGCTCTGCTGTTCTCCTGAGCAACTGCTCCATATCCGTTGTCGCCAGTTTTTTTCAATTCTGTACTGTGTGTTTTATTTAATAAGTCTCCGCCTTATTTAACGGAGATGTTTTAATTTTTAGGAGCGCACAAGTAGGTTGAGTTCCTCTAAGAATCTCACTTTAAGAATACCTACTTACGCAAGTAAGTTTAATGATAATGTTGGGGTATTGCACAATCATTAATATTATTTATAAATATCATTTGTAAGCACGCTATAACAGCGCCCTAAATTTATTGGCTACAAATGCAATTGTGAAATTAACCCAACTAAATATACGTATGAATAACCCAGTTAAATATATAATAAAAGCGTTGAATATTAGGTCTCATCCCATTAGCATCGTCGCGATGCCATAGCTCATATTGGTGACCCCGACGTGATATACCCCGACGGGGGGTCAAATAGCCGTCAGTGAAACGTGTTCGCCGAGACCAACGTGATCCCGTAGACTTACGCCCGAAGTTATCGACGAGACCGACGCAATTATCCATACAACTCCCGTGGTGCTATATTGGTAACCACGTGATCCGGACTTCAGCACAATACAGCCCGATACAATCTCCACAGGTTTGGTGACTGCAAATGCTAATCGATTTTCCACAAGCGGGTCTCACCGGTTAGAATTTCAAGAGGCTATAGGTATACCACCAAATTCATACAATAAGATTTTCGGGTCAAAATCGAACGTAAAATAAATGAAAGCTGATGATGAATGAAATGAATGGAAAATGCAAAGTATTACGAAGGCATCGACAAAAAATAATAATTTATTAGTCAATATGCGCAATAATAGAGTTTTACGATTAATAGAGTTTTGCGATTGGTTGATAGCATTACAAGTTTATTAAATCCGAAAAAAAAAATTAATTTTGGCTCACTACAATTACGAATATTAATGTTTAAAGGCCATTGAATAAATACAATTGTGATAGAACGAAGAAACTAGGGAAACTTCTCAGTCAGTAGAGAACCATTGCACTGACTGCACCCTCTCCGCACACACCGCCATCGATAATTACCGATGCATCCCAAGCATGTGTCGAAGACGCTCAACCTGAAGCCCTACAAGCCAACCGTATATACTGCGCATATTACGAAAAAGTATATCCAGTATATTCCATGACGCAATGCACCCAGGATTCAGAAAAACAAGAGTAATGTTAACAAGTCATTACTTCTGACCTGGAATGAAATACACAAGTACGTGGACAAAAAAAAGCTTATAGTATCAAACGGCGGAATCTCACGTGACAAGAATTCGTCACTTATGCAAATCCCCGAATTTGAACGGGTTGAAAAGGGTGCGCACTCTCCCTGTATCTAATAATAATACGATACATAATTACGGTTATTGGCCGACTTACGCCTGCCCCCATCAAAAACAAAGTCGACGAACTCAAAAATACAACATCAGCAGAACGTCAACAATGCGCAAACACAGCAGCCGACGACATCAAAACACCGCATCGAGTTACGAGGTCCAGTCGAACAATTACACCTGTGGATCAATTTAGTTAATAGGCATAATATTTTATATATTTTATTTTGGTTATTTTATATTCTGATTTATATATACATTTTTTTTTCAAAGGGGGAGAGTATTGTAGGGATATTGCACATTCATTAATATTGTTTATAAACAACATTTATAAACACTAAATCAGCGTCCTAAATTTATTCGCTACAAATACAATTGTGTAATTATTTTCCGCTATTGTTTTGTAGCGTATAAATATTTTTTTTAATAAAACTGTGGTTTCATTTAAAGTGGTGATGACAAAAACACCCTGTACAAGAAATATCAATAAAAATAACTAACTTATTAATAAAAATATTTATTTAGAAAACAACAAATATCTAAAAGAATTATACTTATACATATTACAAGTATCTTATTACTCACAATCACACTGTAAATAAAAGTATTCCGACAACGGAGTGAAACGGAGAAAATTGTCATAAGATTTTTTGTATGGCCATTTCACGCACAGTGAACAGGAAAATATAGTAGTTAAAAATATATCCAGTTCAATCTTAAAGATATATTTTTTTATAACTATGTATGCATTCTTCATATGTCGGATCTTGTAAAATAAAAGCCAGACTATGAAAATAATTAAACATAAAAAAAGAACTATATTTTTTTTCTCTTGTAGACAAAGCTCGGCGTTGAGTTCTGCCACTCAACATAAAATGTTTCAAATGTAGAGCATAAAGTGGGGAATGCGTATCTGATATCACCGCAGAATATTAACAAGAGTAATCTTCACAATATAACACAAGTTTGATACCAATATGAACAACATTGAGATCAGGGAATGCTTATTTGAAATTCATTGGTCTCTACAAACTAACGTGTACGCGGCGAACAGATTACTCTTTCACACCGAAGCGCCTACGTTTTTAATAAGCAATCTGGATTCGGATACACAACTATTGGGTAACCATTCATATAGACAGGTCATATAGGACCGACAAAATTGGTTAATACTTTGTCATACGAGATACCACTACATGGTTATATAAAACATTCCTGAACAGGAATGGTAGACTGTGGGATTTCAATGACAGGAGAATACAAGATGACTGGACTTCAGTGTGTGGCGAATACTGTTTGGTGTATCTGTATTAGAAATTTCAGGGTAGGAGCACGTGGATTTTATCAAGTTATTTGAAATAAGCAACACTGTTATTAATGATATACTGCTATATCACATGTTTAATCAATATTTTTAAAAAGGATGAAGAACACATTCTGTTGTAATTGAAACAGGAATCGCAACCAGGCGCAATAACGAGTGACACTCTTAAGCGCTTTTGGGGTGGGTTGAAACAGTTTTTTTTTTTTGGTGGGCCAGAACTCTGGTATTCCTACTACTGCTGTGCCGATGAGCCATGGCAGCCTTACCAACTTTGCTAGTTGAAGCTTATTATTGTATCATAGCTAAATAATACAAAATCTTTACGTAACTTATAGCCTATGCGTTGTTCTGATATTTAAGTTAAATATGTAATTGAAAAGTTTCTTCTAAATCCGTTAAGTACTTTATACGTGAAAGTGAAATAAACATATATATTTAGAATTTTTGAATTCCAGAAACTTGAATTTATATAATATCATTAGTAGGATTTTTAACGCCTCTATTGCATTTTTAAAATATAATAAATTATATGGAAGAAAGTAATAATTAAGAACAAGCCATGTTGGGGGAAGCTTATCAAAATACAACAATGAAACCGTTAAAGTGTTTCTGAGGTTAACGTCAACAACGGCACAGACACACGGAGAACCGGACAAATAGACTAACAGACAAAAAGAATAAATCATAGTTTTTGGTCCTCTTTTGTTATCGCTTACCACTAACAAGATATTTTCTCATACATCTTCCATGTACAGACACCGCTCCGTTACGAGTAATTATCAGTATACTATGTAGATATTCGTACTTATTTTAAATTATATATTTTCAGTCTTTTTAATTAAATATTTGAAGTTATTAATAAAGAAAGAAAGATAAGTAAAGGTTGGAATGCTTCCAATTAATAGATAAGAAAAATATTTTATTCGCAAAGTTTCCATTATAATATTATAAAAAAATTGAAAGAACATATTATCGGATTCGCCAACAGAAGTTACCGTACCAATTTCAGAAGTGTAGAGTTGTATGGTAAGTTCAACTGCTACAAGTTTACAAACGTAAGTTTGCGAGCAAATGCACTCATTCGGGTTGAAATTAACTATAAATATAAGTTGGTAATGATTTTATCTATGAAATATATATATGTTTTTACTTCTCCGATTTCTTCCTTTATTTGTATTGTAAATTTTCACTTCGTGCCAACTTTTATAACTGTAGGAAGCATACCCTATGGGTTTTGTTTACGCGGCGAATTTCATATAATACAAAGTACAGCAAAACGATGTATAGGAAAACTGGAAACTTGATTGATACATGTAAAAATTATTATATGTTATAAGATTATATTTAATATATGATTATACACTTTTATTACTGTATGTTTTGTTTGATTTACTATGTTTCCCTCAAAAATAAACAAATGAAAACAATAAAATAAATGGTAATTTCTTGTACATACTCGTATCTTTTGACGGTGTTGACATTTTTCTGCGCTTCAAGGAACCATACCAAAGGCCTGGAAATTTTAGTATTAATTTCTCAATATCGCCTGGAGGTAGGCGATATTGAGATAAATAAAATTGGTCTTTACAGAAAATTGCTTAGATTCAAATTTACATTGTAATACGTTTAACAAAGTGGTCATATAGACATGACCTCAATACAAAAACATGTAATTATGCCGATGTTAGATTATTTTGTAGACGTTTATTTGTATTGTTTTTTTTATTTCACTTCGGGTAAATAAATAATGTAATGTATAAACATATATTTATATGACGAAGCGTAATATTTAGACTCATAATTATAGTATTAATTTTTATTAATTGATAATATTAAAGAAATACTAAAATTTGAGCGGATAACCCGGTATAGAGTAGTGGATGTCGCCACGAATAATGGCAGCTGTCATGGGTTGACAGCTATGGCTACACCACAGAACACATATACCCAAAGGGTACACGGACTAACCAATAGGTTACCGATTAACCAATAGGGTGGTGTACAACGTCTAACCAATAGGTTAGTTTCTCATTATCTAATGAAATTTTGTTGATCTTGGGAGCTTTTGTTTAAGACTCCTAAGTAAACAAGTAATATGAAGTTGAAAAATAAAATTGTGTCTTTTATTTTAACAAATCTGCCACTACAACGCCCACAAATGAATAGCAGAACGCTATTACGCCCCTTCTGATGTTCTTACATATGTACACATATACAAATATATACATAAGTACATAAATACGTTTCTATATTTCGATTTTTTTACTTTATTTGTATTGTTATTTATTGGTTTATCACATAACACCACATTCAAATAGTTTTGTACGCGAGTTAACGAGTTTACTCTTAATTTTACGAAGTGATTATCAAAAAACATATTTTTTTGCTGAATATTAATTTTATAGGCGGCATAAATTATAAATAATATAATATTGGGGGCTGGAAAAGTGTTACGGGATTTCTAAGGCATTTAGGACAATCATACTGATAGTTAATTAATTTACTTACTACCCTTCCTTCTTTCAATATCCCTTCTTTCAGTTAACGATAGAATTTTAAAATACTGCAATCCATTCTTACAAGAAAGTTTGGTTTCTAAGATTCCTCGGAAATTTGCTAAATGCCATAGAAATCTTTTCTGAATTCGCTCGATACGCAATGAACTAATAGAATAGTGAGGTCTCCAAACAATGCTGTATTCAAAGATGAACGTGACTATTGTACAGGATTTTTTTAGTTTTTTCTTGTGTAAACATTTTGCAATTTTCAAAATAAATCCAAGTAAGCGTGTAGCTTTCTAGGTAATTTCGGAAATATGATCAAATGTAAATTTAGAGTCAAAAAAACATCAAGGTCTTGAATTGTGTCTGCTTTTACTATAAGACTCCGGTAACATGGCAATCACATTTAATAGTATTGAATTTCCTGGTAAAAGTTACATGAAAATATTTATTAACATTCAGTAAAATGCTATTATCTTTACACCAATTCACCAGTCCATCTAAGTCACTTTGTAATAGAGTCGTTTTTGATAGTATCCACGACTTTAAGGAATTTTAAATCATCAGCGTACATGAACGAGGTACAGTGGGTAAAAGTTGGCGGCAAATCGTTAATAAATATAAAGAAAAAAAAAACGGTCCTAAGTGGGAGCCTTGTGGGACACCAGATTTAATTTAATAGTAAACCCATGTTGAGCATTACTTATCAGAGGCTTAAAATGATCATTTGGGGAAGTATAAAGCTTTTAAAAACTTTGGTGAAAATTTGGCGTAAGTAACGAAATTGACCGGTTATTTAAAACATTTTTTTTATCATTTCTTTTGTAGATAGGAACTACTTTAGATATTTTCTCTCAGATATGCTTTCCGCACATTACTTAATAAATTAGGTTATTTAAATTTACAGCGCTCATTTATTATATTTAAGGAGATCCTATCCATAAGGTTTTTATACAAGGAATGACACAGCAGCTGTTGCAAAACAATAATGAAATTTAGTGAAAGCAAGGGCTACAATGCGGTGTGACGTGTGTTTAATGTTATTACATTGTTTAAGATCGTTTAAGTTGGCAAAATCTATAAGTGTACTAGCTAAAGTTGAGATACTTAGATTAGAATACTTTTGGGAATCACTATCAAGAGACCACTCAATACATCCAAGATTAAAATCACCCAGAACATACGTACTATAACTATGCAATTCAGATGCACGATTACAGTTATTTAGGATTTTATTTTAACATATTTATTCTATTTATTGAGGCCAGTCGTGGCGCAGCGGCAGGAAGTGTGACTGTAAAACCGACTGGTTGTCGGTTCGAGCCCCACTCGAGGAGATGAAATATTAACTTAAATTTATATTCCCATTTCTTCGCTCTGGTGTCGAGGTTAAGCGCGGCGTTGAATTCTGCCACTCAACTCGCAATGCCTCCAGAATTCGGCAGAAAGTGGGGAACGGAGTGTCTTAACACTAGGTTCCCTCTGCCTACCCTGCTGTGTGAGGGATACAGCGTGAAACTGATTTTTTTAATATTTATTCTAGCAGGTGGAGGTAAGTATACACTACACAAGAGCAAATTATACATTTTGTGTGAAATTTTAAATTGTGATTCATAAATTTCATAACTGTAGGTCGGGAAGTACCATATAGGTTTTGATTGCATTACGAATTTCATACAAAAGCCAACAAAATCGATGA
>DWLH01000253.1:0-25584 GCA_018249795.1 Heliconius telesiphe telesiphe | reverse complement strand
GGAGAGGGTTTCCGCTGGGTTTTAGTGGGTAGGATCGGCACCGGTGAGTCCCACAGTACTGCTCATCCTGAAGGCTCTGGCCTTCCGTATGAGCAGTCTGCGTAAATGCATTTCCCAGCAAAAAAAAAAAAAAAAAAAAAAGACACTGTTAGACAATGATGCCGAATGTAATCAATATAATCCTGTTGTTTTAAAAAAAGAAAGAGACCGATAAAAAGTTGTGAATATTCATACACTCTAAAAATTGTCAATAAAATCCTAACAATAGTTTAAAACAACCCTAATGTAGTGCCTTGACCTTGGATTTCGACCGTTGGGCCCCGCCGCGCCGAGTCGCGGGCGTGCCGTGAGATATGACTGGCCTCGCCGCCTCTTACGGCGGCGGAGAGTGGAACGTGGGACTGAGGAGTGAATCCTCCCAATGTATTGGGCGTTGGCAGCAGTGATTGGATCGTCGGGGTCCAGAAGCACGCTTCGAGGGCGTCGATGACGTGGATGTGGATGAGGAGCGTACTTACACGCTTCGACAATGAGTGGGTTTGAGTGGGAATCTGCACGCTCGTAGTAGCGCTTGGCTAGGCGCTTGCAGAATTCCTTGAGCGATTCTAGATCGAAATCTTTGTGTAGGTCAACGGATGCCATTCGTAGGAATTTATTTTGAACCCTCTGAATGAGGTCTGGTCTATCTTGGTGTGTGACCTCTGTGTGTATTGTGTGAAACAGGGAAACCTCTTAAGTATGGGTGCATATTATAAACATTTTAACCAGCCAGCCTGATGAAAAGTGTCACAGACCACAAACCTAATATTTAATAATGGTAGTAATACAAGTATCAGTTTCAATTCTCAAATGGTTGTTATATTGTATATAATATACGTAAAGAAAAATTATTTAAATTTTAGTTATGCAAAAAATAAAGTTATCTTTTATCATCAGCAGTAGTCTAGTATTATTAAACCTTTAAACCGATAAATGTTGTATATGTTATATAAAAAAAATCTTATTATAATAAACTTCATATAAATAAAATAAAACAATTTTTATACAAATTTGTTTATTAAATGCTATAATGAGTAAAAACGTTTGATTAATAAGTTAAGCTAAAATGAAGAATGATAACAGAATAAAATTAAGCTAAGTATGTTATTGAATATAAAAAAATCGGTGTTTTTCTAATGAAACATGACTTTATAGAAATGTCAATGAATAATTCATCAAACTACAATGGAAATCAGATCAGAGATTGTATTGAATCATTTAAGGCACTGATTGACTTGACAACATGTATTATATATTTTAAATAACATTTATATTATTTATTTTGTATTGACTATAAATGCTTCATTAATAACATACTTTTAGTAACAATACAATATTATTGTAGATGACTTAATTATTGCTTTTGAACACATTCCTTTATTCTTTGTATTTGAACCACAATTTATTGCTATAAAGATATGCTTCAATAGACAAGATGGCTTAACTTAAATATAATAAATCAATTTTGCTCATCTATATGAGGAATATTGGAAAGTAATTATTTAAATACTACAAATCATCATCATCGGAATCAAGAGCAGCTCTCCTCCTGTCAAATTTTACGGTACTAGTTGACTTAGGCATTTGTTGGTTAACAGATTCAAGAAGTTGTATCAATTCTTTTTCAGATATTCTTGTATTTAATTGTCCCATTTGAGCCATTCTACAGATCATGTTTTCAACCATTGCACCTTTTTCTGGTTTGCTCAATTTTATAGTATTCACTGTAAGCAAGAAAAAATAAAACATTAAAACAATATTTAAATGAGATGGAATATTTAAAATGTAACAATTTTAAATTAGGCAGATAAATTGAGTCTATAATTGCCACTATAGATCACCATCAGCAAAGCAACTGAATGTAAATATGATGATTGAAGATTTAATGCCCTTCTGTAACAAGACAAAGAGCAATGTTTAGTTGTAACAATAAATAAGCAACATCTCGAAAATTGAACGGCAAGTGCGGAAAAGTGTATCTACCACTGCCTGCCCTGCTTGTGAGATTGGATTCAAGGTACCTGTAAAAAATATAGTACAATAAAAAATTAAGAAACAAAATTACGTCGAGCTCTAGCATCTTGAGTGAGAGCTTGAGAAAGAATCGAATGTTTAGCTTCTTCCATCGCTTGCATTCTTTCTTCCTGTGCTTTAGCTTGATTTGGATCTCCTCCCTGTAACAATACATTTGTTAAAATTTAGCTATAAGCAAAACAAAAAATCTAATATTTAACTTGAGATACACTATATATTTTTACAATAAAAATGATACAAATATCATATGTAGCATTTCGAATATGGCCTATTATTAGATATAACCTCAATAAACTAAATAAATAATCATACCCCATGTTGTGCCTGTAATTGTGCCAATCGTTGTTGTCTAATCTTTTCCAGTTCGGGATCATCCATTTTGAATTATTTGTTATTTATTTAGTGTAGTTGAAACGAATACAAGTCTAATGTTTGCTAAACTATAAAATGAAAATGTTGTCATAAGCACTTTGAGTGTCAAAGTCAAACATAGAAATAACTTATCTATTGTTTCTTATTTCATGGCATTTAGGCGTGCCAGTTGAGCATTTAGTTCGCTAAAAAAGTAGCCACCTCCGAAATAACTTGTTTTTAGTTTTTGATAATTAAAGAATTCATAGATGTTATTATTAGTTTATTTTCAACAGTTGCAAACAATTAAACAATATAATTTACTTTTTTTATTCTTATACATAAATTATAAGTCGATTGATAAATGCAATGTTAACAGTGAAAATTCAGCGTATCCACATTAATTAAGGCATACATCATAATTTAATTTTAAAAAATGAAAGTAGATACACATTTAGCAAGGAAGACAGCAAGATAGAGTTTAGACAAAAAAATTCTACCATCCAGCTATTTCACATTGCTACTTAGTTATAGAAATTAAATATTTTCTTTACCTAAGTGAGGAAACAAAAATAATTTAAATTTATATGTTTACCCATGTATATAACCAGTCAGGCCCGAGGGCCAAACCTCTCTACCTCACGATAAATTTTCGTAAAATAGGTGTTAAAATAAGAACATATTAATTAATTAATAAAATAACATGATTTAAAAAAAAAAGAGGCCAGTCATAGCACAGGCTACGAAGTGTGATTGTCAAATCGACTGGTTGTGGGTTCGATTCCCACTCAAGAAAATGAAATATTTATCTAAATTAATATTTTAATTTTTTTCGCTCTAGTGGCGAGGCAATCCGCGGCGTTGAGTACCGCGACTCAGCAGGCACTGCCTCCAGAATTCTGCGGAAAGTGGGAAACGGAGTATCTTAACACTAGATTCCCTCCTTCTGCCTACCCTGCTGTGTGCGGGATACAGCGTGAAGCTGATATATTTATAAAATTATAATAAAATTCTTACATATCAGTCATATTTCAACATTAATTTATATAACACAATAATTTTGTAGAAATAATAACACAGATTGTAATGCTAAAAATAGCTGCATATATTTATAAACAAATGTTTGCATGCAATATTCATCTCATTGCATATGTAAAATATAAAAAATTTAACTATGTAAACTTTCATGCCATTGTAATGTTTGATATTCAATTTTTCCAAAAATATTAAGAAAAGCAAGTACTGCTAATTTGTTTACAGCCACAGATAGTCTTCCAAAAGCTACTAGGTTTGTTGGTCGAAACACAGTGTCCTGATCCACACATTTCACCATATACATTGCATGAAACTTTACAGGATCACCTAAAAAATCAAATATTGTCAAGATCTCCTACTCTGTTGTGTGCAGGATACAGCATGAAGCTGATAAAAAAATAATGGCATATTTGTGTAATTACCTGGATGAGGCCAGCCGTGGCACAAGGGCATAAAGTGTGACTGTAAAACCGACCGGTTGTGGGTTCAATCCCCATTCGAAGAGATGAAATATTTACTTAAATTTATATTTCGAGTCGAGGTGTGTCTGTGTCGAGTCAAATCGCGGCGTTGAGTTCTGCCACTCAATACGCAATGCCTCCAAAATTCGGCAGAAAGTGGGGAATGGAGTGTCTTTACACAAGGTTCCCTCTGCCTACCCTGCTGTGTGCAGGATACAGCGTGAAGCTGATTTTTTTTTTTACCTGGATATACAAGAAAGTCTGCTCCAAATTTTGAACCACTAGTTATATAGTGACCCTTTTCCCATAAATCTTTAAAAATATCATAACGAATTGAGCTTTCTTTGTTTAACACACTAGGAATTAAAACATCCAAAGACACTTTTTTAGAATCTGAAAAAAATTAAAACAAATAGTTTGTACAACTTTAAAATAACAGGAAGTGTGTAGCTGTATATGATGATTATGGGTTTAATCTCCAAGCTGAGATTCCCTGAGAATGTTTTTACCATAATCCTGTTTTATTTTTTGTCAATAATTTTCTAATCAATCTAATATTTAGCAACATTTAAAAAATAATACCAATGAAGTATTTACTTAAAACTATAATACTTTAAGAATTTCAAGATTTAATTGAAATAATAGGATGGATGGAAATAGGATGTATCATTTTTGAGATATTGTATGTTGAGTGGGAGAACTCAATACCACATTTTGCATTGTTACCAGAATATTAAAGTAATTCATTCCATGGAGTGGGCTAAATAATGGGCTAAGATAATACTTTATTATTACTTAATACTAAAGTATAGTTTACCTGTATTAATATAATGTTCCGTTGGCAGATGTACTAATACATGAGCAGGAGCCAAACTTGGGACTTTGGTTATTTCTTCTTGTAATAAAGTTTCTTTGTTGAGATTTACATCTACATAAATATAATAAAAAAAATATTCGGATACATTCTCTTTTTTTATTTATTTAACTAAAAGGAAGAAAATGAACAATAATATTCATACTTAATATTCCTTTGGATATTAACTTTTGTTTCTTTCCTGCAAGAATAATATCTATTTTTTGGGATAACTGTTCTATTTTTCTCTTTCTCAATGCTTCAGATTGTTCTTCTATTACTCTGGAAAATCATTTATAGCCATGTAAAAAATATAAATAATAGAAAAATCTAGTATGAAGAGACTAAATAACAGAAAAATTTAACTTGCTTTTTATTAACTGCTTCTATTTCTTGTCTTTGCTCTACAGAAAGATTGTTATTTATGTTTGGTAGATCTATTAACTCACAAATTCCTTTTTTTACAAGTAAAACTGCTTCTTCTGACATCAAAGCCATTGGTAAACCTAGATAATAGAATGTATATAATACATATTCAAATAAATGTATGTGCAGAAAATGTAAAACATAAAACACTTTACCTTGAAAATCATTCTGGCGCGGGAATGCAGGTACGGTACCAATTAGGGAACCACATATCCTGTGCTGTGTTCTAAGAGTTTGCCAATCTTTTACAGAAAAAGAAAAACACAATAACGTTATATACATATACTAGTTTCAAGCTTTAATTATGTGTTTACTATTTACCTTCAGAATTCCAAACATACGCAACTCCCTTATATACGTATAAAGATATCATATTGTAAAATGAAGTGATTACAGTTAAAAATATTTAAATCTATTAATGAGGTTCGGTATTATATTTATATTTTCATTTACAATTTTTACAAAATCCAAGACTTAGGATTTGATTTGAATTCATCAAGAGAAAATTAATACATTTTATAATTTAAATTTGTCAACACTATAGAGTATAGAGTTATATTATATGTTTGTCAACACTACTTTTAACTTTGATAATAGAGTTATACCAATCAACTATGAATATGAAAGTATATATTCAATAGACAATACTGACAATTGTGAAATGTGAATTGTATAAACTTGAAATTCAAATCATTTTTTTAAATTAATGTACGATAATAATATACGGTATACAGTAATGGAAGCTATAAAAAAGGAAAAAAATCTTATTTATTTTATACATTGCGTAAAAAGTATAAGTTAAGAAATTAATATTAATATATCTCTATCACGTCAATTTTCAAGTGTACTGTCAATTCTAAAGTTACGGTACTTTGATTTTTTTTAATACTAAGCTCATACATAGAACTAGAGATATTTGCTAGTCCCTCCCGACTCCCGGTTGTCGGCTTTTCAGATTGTGGATTTGTGGACAGTATGGCATTGACAATTGTCAAAAATCAGCTGTTTCATTGTAAACATTAAATGAAAAATAATTAAAAATAACATATAAAAAATTGCAACCCTCATCAACATTGAAAAGTCAATTTTATATCTATAGATTATTATGCAATTTAGTTACATATTGTAACTTGAAAACAAACAGTATTACATAACTTATAAAATAATGGCATCTAAAAAAGTTTTAATTGGTAAGTTTCCATGGATAATAAATAATAAGTATATATTTTTTTCATTTGTACAGTACATAATAATATTTTTTTTATTCTGCTGTACGTTTAAATAGGTGGCGGGACCGGTTTTGTTGGCACACGTTTAAGTAAGCTTCTAAGATCCAGTAATTATAATATAATAAATGTCTCCCGAATGCCAGCTGCAAATAACATATCATGGACCACTATAGAAAGTTCTGGTGTACCTCCAAATACGACTGCTGTCGTAAATCTTGCTGGACAACAGTTCATGGATTTTACAAAATCTTGGACTACAGGGTCAGTAGAAAAATAAATACTTGATAGTATACTTTAAAGTGTTCTTATGAGCATTTCTTATGAAAATATGTCCAATAAAAAATTTACAAATATTTTTTTTCCATAATATAGTTTATTTAATTAATTTTAAGATTTCTTACAAAGAATTCCTCTAAAATTCGGATTTATCTGCAAAATGTGTTAAAATCTAAATGAAGGTGGCAAAAATGTTCCTTTTTTGTTACTTTTTATTTCTTTATTTTTGACTTCAACAATCGCAGAATTTATGCACAAAATGATATCATAAACTACAATTAATTATATGACAAAAAAACTTTAATATCATTTACAAAGTAGTTGCAAATTTTTTTTTATTACCTTTTACTAAAAATTAAATAAAAATTTTGATTAAATCAAACAATTGCAAATAAAAGTGTCCTCACTTAAATTTTATTTAAGTTTTTACTGTCTTTTAGGTCCACAACAAATTTCATGTACGTTTTTTTTAAGAAATATAAAAAACGGAAAATGAAATAATTTGAATTTAATGAAGTAAAAATTTATATATTTTTAATTTTATTTCAAAAACAATACAATACAAACTTCTAATTTATTCAGCTTTAATCCATAATGTTAGGGAGTATTAGATTTATCACATAATATAAATTTCTTAGAATGTACAGTTTTTAAACAACATATTATTAAAATAACAACACTCGCTTATTTATGCTGCATAAATATGCAATTCTAAATTGTTAACAGATCTTTAAATGATTTAATTGATTATTACACTTGTTTGAAGTCGTCAAGGTTTTATTTAAAATTTTCTCAATAATGTTTCATTGTTTCAGCTAATGCAATGGCAATGGCATTTTCTTGCACTGTTAAATGTATCTTTATCATTTCCGATTTCGTTAATTAATTTTCCGATTATTTGTTACTACATAAAAGTAACAAAAAAGAAATTAGCTAAATACATGTAATTTTTTTTTCAAAATAATATATTAGTTATTACAATTGAAGTAACATGCATAAATTAACGCGTTATCTTAATGTTTAAAAATATCAATCTTTTTTATGATAAAAGAAGTTGTAAATTTTATCAACTCACCTCAAAACAGTAGTTACTAACACCTGATGAGATTATCTGTAAAAGTAGACTATATGTAACTAACTAAGAACATTACAACAGGTTCTGGCATTATTTTAAGCAATATAGGGGCGCAAATTGCACCCAGTAGCCTTGTTAAATTTAATATGTCAACAAAATGAGAGTAAAAGAATGAAACACTGAAAGAAACATAAACAGAAATTAGTTTTTGGAAGTTTTTGTGGGACGGATTATAATTACTGATATCATCGGTAAAAATATAAGAAAAAACGATGTAAAATAGAACTCATTATTAAGCCAAATGATCTAAAATCTTAATATATGTTCTTTGAAAATTAAAAAAAATTGAGTTTAAAATAATGCATAGTAAATTGGAATTGGAATTAGATTGAAACATGCAAATGTCCATACATAAGAATTTATATTGTTTTATAAATCATTAATTTTTTGTTCAAGCCTAGTTCAAACATAGTATGCTTTAATATTTTATGTGAATTACAAATCAAATTTTGTCCTATGCATCACAGATTCAAGAATTTACTTATATATTACATAAAATTTATTGACCTACAAACTTATGGGACATGCCCAAACATGTGAGGCAAAAAAAAATTAAAAATGCTCATAAAGCCAAATCTGGAAACTGGAGTTATTTATCACTTCTCTTCTCTGTATGCACAAACATTTGCAAAATATGTCAAAATATTAAGTAGCTTCTAAATATATCAAGTTTTATTAAAATTAAATTAAATCAGCTTCACACTATCCCGCACACAGCAGGGTAGGCAGAGGAAACCTAGTGTTAAGACACCTTTCCCCACTTTCCGTCGAGTTCTGAAGGCATTGCGTGTTGAGTGGCGGAACTCAACGCCGCGCTTTACCTCGACACCAGAGCGAAGAAATGAAAATATAATTGTAAATAAATATATATATTTTTATTAATGAGTAATATTTCAGATTCAAACAAAATGTTAGAAACTCTCGTGTATATACAACAAAAGCATTAGCTGGAGCTATAAATAAGAGTCAGGATAAACCAAAAGTATTTGTCCTTATCACTGGTGTTGGTGCATATGAGCCATCAGAATGTAATAAGTATGATGAGACAAGTCCTACTACTGGAAATGATTTTTTCTCAAGATTACTTTTTGAGTGGGAGAAGGCAGCTAAAGTTGATCCACCCGTGAGGCTTGTGAGTGAAATACAATATAAAAAATGAATGAAAATGAATGAATGAATGAAAATGCGTGTTGAATGGCGGAACTCAACGTCGCTCTTTGCCTCGACACCAGAGCGAAAAATATAGAAATATAAATTTAAATAAATATTTCATTTCCTCGAGTTGGGATCGAACACACAAGTGTCGCGTTACAATCACACCCTTGTGCCTCCTTGTGCATAAAATCTTGCTTTGATTTTATTGCACACACAGAAACACTCTGTTATCATAAGCTTTTTATGAGGCAGTGCAACAGCGTCAATCTAAATATGATGGTTGATGGTTTAATCACCAACTGTGGAAATTTAATTTATTTTCCATACAGACTGGAAGTGTCAGAACCACTTTAAATGAAACCACAGTTTTAATTACTCTATAAAAGCTTATATAATATAAAAAAAACCCATAAATGAAAATGTTTTTTTTACAAACAAACTAAATAATAAAATTATTGTTGTAATATAAAACACCATTTGTCAAGAACGACGCACGTACACATAAACCTATCAAAGGGAAACCGCCGCATACGTCTCATTCCTAAATCGAGTCATAGGTATTGGCGGTAAAGTTCAAAGTTGCATAACCTTCAGTAGTATTTTGTGAAATGAAAAAAAATCCTACGTCTAAACTGTTGAGGTATCTTGATTAATTTCTTTAGGTATGGGTTTAAAATATTTTACCCTGTATGCTGTTTCCGTAAAAGGAGCGCTGACACTTCCACCTGTATAGCATCGGGAAACTATTGTTAAGACACTGCATTCCCAACACACTGCCCAGTTTTCGAGACATTGTACGCTAAGTGGAGGTACTCAATACCACGCTTTGTCTTGTTCCCAGCGCGCAATAAAATAAAAATACTTCATTGCCCCAACCAAAACAAACCCACAACCAAGGTGTATAGAGTCAAATGCTGTCACAATGCACCAAGTCGGCCCTAAAGCGGACTCAACTAGGTTTGTTTTAATTGTTTTAAATATGTTTTAAATTCTAATATCTAACTTATAACATGTTAACAAGTCATTTTACCATTTAAGGTCATTATCAGATCTGGGGTTGTGTTGGGCCGAGAAGGTGGTATGATCAAAAACATGATATTACCTTTTTATTTTGGTCTTGGTGGACCAATTTCTTCAGGAAAACAATTCTTGCCATGGATCCATATTGATGATCTTACAAGGTTAATTCATTTTGCCATTGAAAATCAGGAAGTAAAAGGTATATTGAATGGTGTTGCACCACAAATTATCACAAATGCAGATTTTACAAAGGTATTTTTTATTTAACATATTTTTTACATAAATAAATAAGTAAATAAGTTAAACTATTTTGAATAATTAATAGTATTACTCTAGCACTCAATTTATATACTCAAAATAAGCATGGCAGCGTCCGATTTTAAACGCGTATGAATTATTGACATTTCGCCCTGGTAACAAGACGATGCGTGGCGTTGAGTTCCACCACTCAACACGTAATGCCTTGAAAATTGGTGGAACCCAATTTCCGCGAGCGAGATACAGCTTGAAGATTAAAATAAAACTACATCTACATGTTTATTTGTTACATAATTTTAATTGATATACCTTTACCTACCTATTTTCTAGAGATCTAAAAATAAATCCTAAAGTACTACTCAAAATAGTGATTATGTTTTATACATTTGTAATTGATATTTCTCTATATCAGAGGACCCTGCAATACAGTTATTCAAAAGACATATAATTTATTATATGTTATTATTTTTCAGGCATTTGCTAAGGCTCTATCAAGACCAGCAGTTTTTCCGGTACCTGAATTTGTACTTAATTTTCTTCTAAATGAAGAGAGAGCAATGATGTTAACCAAAGGGCAACATGTTACGCCAAAGAGAACTTTAGAATATGGATTTCAATACAAATACCCAGATATAGACGCGGCTTGTGCTGAATGTGCACATTTATTTCCGAATAAATAATTTAGATTTTAAGAATACACAAAATATTTATAAACCAAATAAATAGATTAATTATAAGAAAAGATCTCCTTATATTTGTTAATGATAATTAAATAAAAATGAATAGTTACAAATTGAAATTAAGTATATTTTCATTTCAGTTCAGTAAAAAATCAATTTTAGTTATTATATATTAACTAATAAAAATATTTATTATCACAACATGATTGCTTTAAACATGAAAATGAAATAGGAAAAAATACTATTAAATTTATAAAACAATATTATGAAAAGAAACGAAATAAGAGTTGTTACTATTTGTAGTTGTAGTCTCTTTTGTCTTAATCTATGATGTAAAACTAATCTCGAAAACCGAAACTACATATAGACTAATATCACTTAAATGAATTATGTATAAATTTAAATTGAAAAGGGCTGTAAGTTATAAAGTTTTTTTTTATTTCTTGTAGTTATGACTTAGATTCATGTTACAATACCCGTTTAACAACGTAGTAAAGACTTGTAGGACGTATTTACAGAGAATTTAAAATCAATAAATATATTATAAAGTGTTGGTGTTTCATATTTCTTCTTAGTTACAACTTACTTTGGGTTTGTTTCAAGCTGGAGATGATAACAAGATATGACAGAACTTCCAAAAAGCTAGCCAGCAGTCTTGTATGAAGGAAGCACCGACAAGGGTATGTGGTTAAGGGACAAGAGACTATAGCAAAAAGCGCGATGAATGGTAGGATGAAGAACGAAAGCTTTTCTGGCGAGAAGTTAGTGTTTCTCGAGGTTGTTCGCTAACCAGTAGAATGAAAGGGATGCTTTCGAAAGGCGGAGAAATTTAAACAGGATAACCACACGCTGAAATTTTACAAGGAGATGTATGAATGTGATGACGTCTCAGTCTCAAGTAACAGTGTAACGCTATATTTGCTAATGGCGAAATCAGTATAAAAGAAGTTGAGAGTGCAATACGAAGTCTGAAATGTGGTTAGGCATCGGGAGTCACTGCCGAGATGATGTAATATGATCGACCACGCGTTTTGGACTTGCTCTGGAGTTTGTGCAATTAATGCTGGAAATCAGGCAGTCATCTTGTCGAGTCATCTTTGTATAAAGGCAAAGGTTAAGAGATAGACTACGCAAACCATAGGGCTATTAGCTTGATATTATTCCTTCTCGCTAATATTTTAGTTGCAAGCATTAGTCACCACACTGAAAGAAGGGTGTGACGGAATGCAAGATCAGAGTAAATGATAAGATACTATAACAAATGAACGAAGTGGTATAGTTGTTGCCGGTAACTGGGTTAATGGTACCTTATCTGCATTGATGAAACGGCGAAATGTCAGCACAGCTGCACGTTTGGCCGTACATAGGGCATTGTTGGTACCGACGCTGTTATACGGCAGCGAAACGTGGGTATAATAGAAGAAGAATGAAAGAAAGATAAATGCTGTGGAGGTGCGATCTCTTTGTAGGATTTGCGGAGTCAGCTTAGCTGATCAAATCCGCAATGAAGAGATATTTAGAATGGCAGATACTAGCGCGGATGTCACGGTGAGAATAAAGAAGATCGTGCTCAGCTGGTCTGGACTTGTCGAACCAATGAGTGATGAAATAATATAATAGAAAAAAGATTTATGAAGGAAAAGTGAGTGGTAAGGGAGGTAGGAGTAGACTTCGGTTGGACTTCGAAAACACAGTATTAAAATTACTGGAGGAATGTCACGTAAAAAGTCAGAGGCAACACGAGGCGAAAAAGGTATGTATAGACCGTAGCGACCATAACATTATCAATTTGAAGAAAATAGCTACTATATATACTTACATTTAAAACTAAAGTCTCAGATAATTAATTAAACAATTATGTTGTAGTTATTATTTTGTAGTCATCAAATTAAAAGAAATGTTACGTATAAAGAAATTGACGATAAATACACAGAGAGCAGAGATGTTTTACATTGAAACTGAATGCCATGGAATTTACATAGCATGAAGGCTGGCAACGCACCTGTAAGCTCCTCTAGTGTTACACGGGGTCGTGGGTGGCGATGATCACTTACCATCAGGTGAATCGTACGCTCGTTTGCATTGTTCTTTTCCATAAAACGAAGATTCAAAAGAATAGAATCCGATAAGAGTTACGGTTAAAATTAAGATAGTACGTCAATTTTTAGTCATAACTGTTTTAAACATAAAATTTTCATTACACGAAACTAATAGAAATATGCACAATATTTAGGACTACAGCCTCAGATGAGATCCATTCATATTCTCTAAAAGCTAATTGTCATTGTTATTTTTCATTAGCTAAGAATACACTAAAAGGCACGTAGAGTTCTGTAAAGGTTTTTTTTCTAATAAATATTTTTGTAAACACCATCATCATTAAACTCGTCTAGACTACCTGTTAATTATCTAAAATAATAATTATCTTCTTAAAATAATGTACTATTAATAAATAAATCCAAGAAACTTGAAATTTGTGCTTTTCAGAGAATTGTCAAATGAGGGTTACAAATTCTTCACAATCGTTTTTTTAGCTTTTATTGTACCTAATGTAATGTAAAGAAAAATAGTTATAATTTTTTTTATTTTATTTTTATGACATTTTAGACGCTACAGACTATTGTTGTCCGTGCCTTTTTATTCTTAATTATTAAAGTTATTGTTGTTGGTTTCTTTTTAAAATGTGAAGTGAACATTTATATTTGGAATGCTCAGCTCAGTTCAGTTTTGTCGTTGATCATGTTGATTGCGGTGCAGTTATTTGCTTATGTAATATTTTTATTGCCTGCTCATCTCTTTATTAAGATGTTAAAATATTATAAAAGTTCTGAAGAAAAAAGAGAGTGATAATTTTAAACACCATGAATAACTTAAAATATATTTATTTTTTAATATTATATTATTACTTATAACATATTTATTTGCTTAATTACAATATATCTTCAATATAATGCAAATTAGGTAAATATAAATTCAAATCGTAATTTTTCTAATGATGTATTTACTTTAACTATTATAAGGATTATGGCACTATATTTCATTTGATGGATTCCTTTCTTTTCATAATAAATTAATTCTTCGATAAAAAAAAAACATTTTGTAAATTGACACATTCAAAAAGAACTTGGAGTGGCTCGGAATTTTTTTTTGAGTTGCTTTCACGCATTTTCAGATTTTAAGTGTTCAGCGAATTTGTCTACCAGTCTTGTAACGAATTTTCGAAGAATATCTTGTCTCATACGTCCCACATCTAGAACCTCCTCGTGGTTGGCTTCAGCGTCGTGCTCGTAGCTTGTAACGCATTCGTTCGTTACCAGAGACAAAGCGAAAACATTCATGTCGCAGTGTCTGGCAGTGATCACCTACAAATATTATCGTAATATTATAATAAGGCCTATTCGAAATAACGAACAATTTCCATTTCCTCGATTTGGCATCAAAACATACTGAGACATTGAGTTTCTCCACTCAACACGCAATGTCTCGAAAATTGGGCTGAGAAGGGGGGAGGAAGTGCCATAAGACTTGGTTCTGTGAATACTATATATACGCGGAATATAGTGTGAAGCTATTATACTATATATATAACATAAATGATATCAATTTTAAACAGAATTTCCTCACGCTCATTTCTTATTTTACTTCTAATTTACATATATGAATATTTACAATGTATATCAAGTATCTTGTCCTTAATATATTTGTTTTTCTAAAATATTGAATCATCAACTTTGAAGAGGCCATCATGGCCCAGGGGCACAAGGGTGTCACTGAAACGCGACGGTTGTGGGTTCGATCTCCACTCGAAGGAATGAATTATTATTTCTCAATATTTTCATTTCTTCGATCTGGCATCAAGGCAAAAGCCCGGCGTTAAGTTCCGCCACTCAACACGCAATGCCTCGAAAAATTCGGCGGAATGCGGCGAACGGTATGTCTTATCACTAAGTTCCTTCTGCCTACTCTGCTGCGTAATTTTAATTTATGATAGTAAATGAGCACTTCATTATCATTAAGATAATTTTGAATATTTTATATTTTATTGTAAAATTAAATATTTAAGACATCTTATTACCTCATGGACAGTAGACATTCCTACAGCATCTACGCCGACCATTTTGAGCATGCTTAATTCCGCTACAGTTTCAAAGTTAGGTCCTCCCAGACAGGTGTAAACGCCCTCTTTTACAATACCATCAATATTTAATTCTTTGGCAACCTGTAAAAAAACGTTTTATTTAAAAAAAACCTTGCTATTATATAGTAGCATTATATAGATTCAAAATAAAATATCAAATATCGTTATGTATATATTTGCTTTTATGATTACTTAATTATTAAAGATTACTACTAAATAATACTTCTTTGTTATAAGCAATGAAATATATATATATATATATATATATTTTTAAGTAACTAGGTATAGGGACAAACATATTTATATACCGATGTATTTAATATTCAGTATTTTGTGGGATTACAAATTTCTACGAAGACAGAGGGAAGTTTGACGTAAATATGTCTGTCTGTGGCATCGCAGCTCCAATATAGATAAATTAAATTTTATTTAGTTGTTTTACTTGAAACGTATCTAGTGAGTAATTAATTGAGAGTGTTTTTAGCTATGTTGAAGACAATAGGTTCAGCCGTTTGGAGATTGTCAGCTTTTATCTAGTTTTTGTTTAGCTTTTTGTGTTGAAAATTTTTCTATGATTATATTTACCTCTTTAGCAATCTTTCTGTAGTAATAATTATATGCCTTGTTCATAGGTGGGAAACGTGGTCCGAATCTTTCGTCATTGGGCCCGTGGAGGGGATTGTTGCCAGCGAAGCCCATCATGTTAATATGATCCTTAACAATCATAATATCACCTATTTTGTAAGATGGATTGAGACCACCCGCCGCATTTGTTGCGAGCAAAGTTTTTACTCCAAGAAGTTTCATGACTCTCACTGGTAGACAGCACTGCAAATTGATTTTTATATAAAATAAACATATGTAAGTCATGCATGTACTATGAAATCCTGTGTACTAACGTTGGATTTCACAGATTTTTACTAAATTAATATATTTTAGTAATGTATATTTAACAATTTTAAAGTGTTATTCCACACCTAGGAAAGAAACATACTTTTGAAAAAAAATATAAAAATTTGAACGTAGCGGGATTTGGACTCGCGCCTCTTGGAAACCGTCCAAGCGCTCTAACCGCCAAACCATACGTTCTCAAGCTAATTCTTACGATGTTTACGTCGAAATATCGAGGCCAGTCGAGACGCAAGGGACAAGTAGTCGACTGTAAACGCGACTGGTTGTGGGTTCGATCCCCACTCAAGGAAACGAAATATTTACTTAAATTTATATTCTCATTTCTTCGCTGGTATCGGTGTCAAGGCAAAGCGTGGCGTTGAGTTCCGCCACTTAACACGATGCCTTCAAAATTCGGCGGAAAATGCCCCTCCTCCTCCTGCTCCTCTTCTGCTGCGTGTAGGATACAGCGTAAAGCTAGTACCTATGTATGTAGTAATAGTTATGTACCTAATTAAATACTGTTAAACATGGTTTATAACTTCATTATCTAAGCTGTATTTGTAAAACAAATTATTAAATAATTTGGAATTCATATTATCGCAATCACCTATCTAAATCCATATAAAAACCTTATTGTCACAGTGTTTATTATAGATTTTGATAATGTAAATCCTTTTTGTTAGGTACATATTTATTTACATCTTTTCCTTTTATAAATAGTTCATTCATATATTATGATTTGCCATATATTTAATTTATTTAATGATAGTCACGCATTCGATATTCGTACTTTATTAATAAAAGTTGCCGTAAACGCGACTCCAACTCGAGGAACATCCACTTCCACATGGAAACATTCAATAAAATAAACAATTATAATATAAGTACAAATATAATATAGTTTATTTAATTGATTATTATTATTGCGTGTACGTACACAATAAAGTGTTATCTTAAAGCGTGTTTACTCTACTCCCTAGGAGGCTACTGATAACCTTATCACCAGGGATCGTCAGCATCTTTGACTCTTGCATCATTCTATTCAGATATTTCTATACAATTCGCTTACACAAAAAGTTATATACTGTGGCATATTTTCCAAGGAACGTAAGGGTAAGTAAGGATTGTGACATAATATGTACTTGACTATAATTAGACAAAAACGCAATGGAGGTAGGTAAATTATATGAAGCCATGGCCTCATATAATTTACCTTCCTCCATTAGGCATGCCACGTGGCACGTCACAAAATGTGACTGTAAAACCGACTGGTTGTGGGTTCGATTACCACTCGAGTCTTAACACTAGATTCCCTATGCCTACCCTGCTGTGTGCAGGAAACAGCGTGAAGCTGATTTAATTTGATTTTTTTTAATTATATAAGAGACATGGCTGTTAAATGAGTATACACATATGTAGGTACAACAAAAATATAAATACTGTTAGGTATGTGTATATTAAATATTGTAAACATGGGGTCGTCGTGGCGCTGGGACACAAGGGTGTGACTGTAACGCAATGGTTGTGGGTTCGATTCCCACTCGGGGGAATAAATTATTATGTATTAATATTTTCATTTCTTTGCTCTGGTACCAAGCCAAATGCCAGGCTTTGAGTTACGCCACTCAACACGCAATGCCTCGAAAAAAAGTGGTTAACGGAGTTTCTCAACACTAGGTTCTCTCTGCGTACCCTTATGTATGCGGGATACAGCGTGAAGCTGATTAAAATCTAAAATATTATCTCAATTAAAATAAACTAGCTACGTAATTATTAATAAATGCCTCAATATTATGTAAATATAATGTAAAAATTAATATTTTTACATAATATTCTAGATACCAGAATCAAGCAAGGTCATTCTCAGAGTCAACAGGGTAAACTAAATGTAAGTATCAACACCTGTATTCTACACAGTATCTCGCACGTTCAGCCTCTTACTTTAATTAATGTTGTACTAATAGTAACACTGGTAAGGAATAACATTAAATAATTTTAAATGATGATTTTATTTTTTTGCCTGTTGTTGTTGTTTGTGCGTTTGTTCACGCTAATCTCTGAAACTACATGACCGATTTAAATGCTGTTTTCACAATTTTGTCGTTGAAACTTTTCTAAATATTTTGTGTTCGTTTTATTTCAATCGGTTCATAAATAAAAAAGTTATGTTGATATAAAGGATTGCATGTAACAATTTTGCTATAAAATAAATGTTTTATTGAATTGGGTGAAACTTTACCTATCAATGTATGGATATTGTTTCTAAAATGATATAAGAAGTTATTAGATCATGCACTTAATTAAGATTAATAAATAGTAAATTAAATAATTATAATAATATAATTATAATTAGATTTAGATTAATTGAAAAAAGGCATTGTGATTGTCTAGGTCGCAATATCTTATCTCTAGGTACGTAAGTAGGTACTATCTTTTATGAAAAATTATGCCAGAAAAAAGCTTGAAAATGTCTGTAATACGTTTTTTCTGTTTTGTTTAATCACACAGTTAAATCCAATTCAGTATTGGCTTTAAACAACATTTGGCGACAAAAAATTTTAGACAGTATTTTATTTATTTTGAGAAATAAACATTCAAAGGCTCTTTTTGTCGTTTCGTCATAATCATCATATTCGCAGTAACACTATCACATTGGCCACGTTGCGTAGCACGTTGCAAGCTTGCAACAAACAATTTAATAACAAATTTAAGCTTACTTACAGACACAAAATTCATATGTAGAGGATGTTACTATAATTTTTTAATTATATATTTTTATATACAATTTATGAGGCCAGGCATTCTTGGCTCAGGGGCACAAGCGTGTGAGTGTAAACTCAAGAAAATGAAATATTAAATATTTTAATTTCTTCGTACTGGTGTCGAGGCAAAGTTCCGCCACTAAACATGCAATATACATTATATATATTTTTAGCTCCACTCTGTATCCCGCAGGGTAGGCAGAGGGAACCTGTGAATCTACTTCCCTACTAGACAGACATTTCGTAGGACACTTCGTTCCCATTAAGACAATTCAGTTTACCCACTTTCCGCTGAATTTATAAGGCTTTGCCTCAACACCAGACCCAGAAGGAAGGAATGAAAATATTAAATATTTCATTTTCTCGAATTTAGAGTCACACGCTTGTGCCACAACTGGCCCCATCTCCTTGTATTAGTGCTTATTAAACACTTATTAATTACCTTCCAAAGAGGATATCCTTCATAGTAATGGAAACGTCCCTGCATAGCGACGACCGGGATTTCTCCAAGACGACCGAATACCAATTTTCCATGATGACCTTCCACTGTACTAACTGGAAAATTTGGTATCTCTTCATATGGAAAACTCTCCGATTCTGTTATGCTCTCTGCTAAAGCACCTGTAAGCAAGTAAATCTTTAAGTAATATACTTCAAGCATAATAGAAATATTCTTTAATTATTTAAAGCTATAAGTACATATGATAACATCTGATCACATTAAAATATGTGATTTATTTTGTTTAAAAATCCACACCCGAATCAATAATAAATTGCTGCAATTTAATTAAATTAACAAACATGTATCATCTTAGGTCGTTGGATTTTTACAACTTATATATAGAAACTTCGAATTGGTAATGTTTGTACGATTAAGCAATAAATACCCTCGTTCCAATACGAACCCAGCCCGGAGCCGCATATCACGCCAATTATAGGTCTCACGGAAGTCCTCGCCAGGAGGAAGTTCGCAGTTTCAAGAAGCGTTTCATATGAATACCTATAAAAATTTAATAAAATATTATACATATATAAAGCTATTGAAATGAATAAATATAGTATTTATATGTTCTATGTAATAAATAAATTAGTATTGTTTAATTAAAAGTACCCAATGCGCAATAAAAAATCATAGAAATACTGTTCTAATACAATTAAATGTTAAAATTAAAGATAATTAATTACTACTATCATTTGTGGCGCGTCATTTTGATTAAAATCATGACCTATCCTGCTTTGTTATGTGTTGAATGTTAATGAAGGCAATCAAGTAAAACATTACTTTGAAGATGCATAAATGGCTATAGGTTACGTACCTATAGCTAGATAGGAAGATTTTTCTTAGGTTCATACTGTATCCCCCAAAAATAGGGTAGGCTCTATCTGAGTACGTACTGTTAAGACACTTCGTTCCCATTAATACACTTCGTTCCCATTAAGACACTTCCGTTTATTTCCTCATTTCCTGATGTGAGAATCGAACCCACAACATGTCGCGTTTACAGTCACGCTTTGTGCCTCATATCATAATAAAATGTGATCGTATCCTAATTACTTATTTTTTTTACTAAAAATTACATACCACGTTACAAGGAAAAATGTTTGTTAAAAACCAATTATGTTTTATTAACGCAAAAGCAAAAAAGGTCTAAAATTATAATATAATTATGAATTATAATCGTATCGTAATTATTATTTTTATTAGCATTTTTTAATTTTTTTACTATTACGACATACAATGTTATAAGCAAAAATGTTTTTAAAAAAACATGAAATGCTAAAATGATAAATTCGTATCGTAATTATTTAGTTATTTATTTACTAAAAATTACATACAATATTATAAGGAAAAATGTTTTTAAAACAAACAAAAGAACACAAAGAAAATATGCAGAACAGGTACCTGTAGTACAGGAACCTTTAATAGCATGTGTTACTGACCGAAGCCGATCACACAAGTTGATTCATCAGAACTCTAGGTTCTTGTATGATAACAGGTTTGATCACTATACAACCTTCACAATATATGATTTTAATTATCGACGATACACTTCGTGGGGGGGGGGGGGTAATGTCATTTGCTATTTTTTTAAAAAACCGCTTATCGTCATTGTTAATTGCCTTTTTGTAATTAAGTTTTTGGAAAATTTGTAATTATTTTTGTAATATTTACAATATTTTGAATGAACTCCATGTCATTTATTATTATTAGGTGTTTTCTTTTACTTCTAAGTTTTAACTTGCAAAATAACATAGAATTTGATATTTAAATTAAATATGAAAAAGGTAAATAGACCGTAGCGGGCAGGTGTTTCATTTCTATTACAGGAAATATGAGAATGTTATTTATTTATTTACTTTTTTGTAGCTTCAGTGTAGACAGAGGGAGTCTTTCTTTTGTTCTCCACTTTCCGTGGAATTCTTGAGGCATAGCGTGTTGAGTGGCGGAGTCAACGCCGCGCTTTGTCTTTTTACCAGAGCAGAACAAATCAAAATATTGAATATTTATTCTTTCGAGTTATAATCGAACCTACAACCATGGCGTTTACAGTCACTCGCTTTTGCCCCTGCGCCATGACGGCCTCGATGCCATTTCTAATATTAAAATATTTATAATATTCCTATGCCATTACTAGCTCATTACTAGCACGATTTCTGTCTAATTAGAAATACTGTATTATATTTATTTTTCAATCATTACCCTATTTTTCCATTGACAATTAAATATATAAAATCATAAGTTTTAAATTAAATCTAAGGAAGTAACATAATATTTATTGAATATAATATTCCCATTCACTACCCCACCACCCTCCCCCCTTGTTAAGTCAGGGCTTCACGAGTAAACGTTATAATACCATGTGTCTAGTCGTTTTCAATTATAGTCAGCTTGTAACATTTGTATTATTTTTAATAAAAAAAAAAACAATATAAGGATTTAAAAGCTTACCTGTTTCCATTTCCGTTTCCATTATCAGTTTCTACTTCTGGAAGCACCTCTTTAGGTAGTGAAGCTTGATTGCCACTTAAAACATCAGCGTTTATCGGCGACATCACAGCACTGTTTGATTTAACAAGTATAAGAATATATAAAATATCGAATAAGACCTCAGTCGTCAATGGCACGGCGTGAAATGCGACAAACTGAACTCTCGGACAGCCTTATACTTGACGGGGCTACGAGTAATAACAACGTATTCTTGTCTAAATCACTTCTTTATATAGTTTTCGCCTGTTATCACTGGTGGACAGTCATTATGGTGTGATGTATATATAATCAATTTACCGAAAACATATGAACCAACTCAATAGACCGATTTCAATGCTTTGGCTATCGTTAAATAATATTTTATTGATGTTATGAACAATAAGACCATTTATGTTGATATAATTAGTAAATAATAATTTACTTATATAATAAGATAACTTTTTGTTTTAAGTATTTGTAATTTTGTATAAATACTTTGTTTTTTTTTTTTGAAATATGAAATAAAAATGGTTAATTTTATATTTCACAACAATTGCCATTATTGTATAACATTTGTTCACATCTCATCCAAGATTGTATAATATATGTATATATTCTATATTATAAATTTATGAATACATATTTATGATGTTATAGCGACACACCTATTTGGGAAACGTCGACTGCAGATGGAATAGTTAAAGGGTCGAATGCCGAAAACTCGAGGAATACCGAAGAACGGAAAATAATAAAAAAAATCTGTCGAGATTTAACAAAATATTGTTTTTTGTTATATTATGTTTATTATAAAAAATACCTAAATAACTGTGAGTCGGACTCACCATCAAGGGTTCCGTACCATTTTCAGGAATGTAGGTGAACGGGAACAACTTATAAAAGTTATAAAAGTTGTTCTCGTTTCGTTCCCAGCACTCATTTTGTGTACTATTTACAAATTAACTACAATTATAAGTTTGTAATAGTTTTAATGTGTAATGTAAATTTCCATTATTCGGATCTTTTTCCTTTATTTTTACTGTAAGTTCTCACATCTTAACATATTTCATAAATAGGACAATGGGAAATAACTTTGCATTTGCTTATGTTGTATGAAATGAACTATAATTATAATAAGCTTGTAATATTTTTTCTATGAAATATTTATATATAAAAATAAATTTTCAATTTGCGGTTTTTTCCATATTTATATGTAAGTTCCCACTTCGTGCCAATTTTCAAAACTGTAGCTCCACGGGAAGTACTCTACAGATTATGATTACGCAACGAATTTCATACAAAATGCTCGAATTTTTGGATTAAAAGACTGTAGACCTGAATATTTGAAAGATGGACAGACAAAAAACAAACTAATCTTATAATAAATAAATAAATAAAATAAATAAGAGTGCTAATTTTTCCTTTTGAGGTACGGAACCCTAAAAATAAAAAAATAAAATAAAAATAAACAGGTGACGTAATTATGAAAAGAATATTATAAAAATATGTTTCATTTAACGTAACGCCAGGCGAGTTACCTGTATTATGCAATAACTAAATATTTATCTGATAAGTTCCCGTCTCAAAATATATTGTTGTATTATATTCTTTGCTCGGTACAAGAATAAGAATATGCATTTGAATAACTTAAACCTATGGCTAAATAAAGAAACTTATACACGAATTAAGCATGTGTATAATACGCCTAAAGCAAAGCTTGAGTAAAAATATGTAAGTATTTTTTATAATATGTTTCATCTTTAATATTTGTAAGTGGCAACTAAAAATCTAAGTGCTTATTCGTTATGGTAAATACACAAATAGTGTAATGCGTAATAAAAAATGTAAATATTATTTTTAAACTTAAGGTATCATGGTTAACACAAACAAAAAAAAATATCCAATCAAAAACATTTTTATGTAAAATGTTGCCAAGACGAGGGCTGTGCACTGTCAAATTACCAGATCTCATGTAAAGCCAAGTTTATAAGCCCCAAATGCGCAAACCTTAGTCAAACTGCTTAATTTTGTATACATTTTCATATCTGTAGCATCAAAATTTTCCATACCTAATTTCATTCGTTCCTTCTCCAAATGTGTCTGTACTTAAATATTAAATATAATTTGTCAAATAAATATACATCACCGTTTATAAGTAGCTTTATTCAAAAAATGATGCTATCGTTATAAGCCTGAAAAATATGAAAGGATCAATTCATTTCAAGTTAGTAGCACTTTAAAATTGCAATAGAAACGATGTGGGTCTTAATCTTATTTATTTTATTTTTAATATTTTTTAAGGAACTCATGCAAAAGCCGCCTTCATATCCTCCAGGTAAAAAAAATACTAATAATAAAAATACTACTACTACTACTACTACTAATACTTATAATAAAATTGTAACTGATCTCTATCTGTACATGGGAACATTTATCAATTTAATATTACACGAATTTTTTGTCTGAGTGTTTGTTCACTCTTATCTCAGAATCGTCTATTTTCGTTCGTATTGCATTCACTATTTAGACAAACTTCCCTTAACTTTAAGTGTTTGTTTATTTAAAGCGGTCCATAAATAAAAAAAAGTTATATCAACACAAAGTATTTGGTCTACTTCCTAAAAGAATTATTTTTTACAACCCTTTTATTGAATTGACCAAATCTTTAGTTTTCAATGTTGTGTAGTTTGATATTGTTTGTAAATTAATGTTTGTATGATAGAAAAAACTCGAGATTGTATGATTATAAAATCGAGATAAAGTCGAGAATCCGGTGTATAAATTAATCAAGAAATTAATCAATGAATGATACATGATAGCAGAATAGATTACACTAGGGTTGCCTAGAAGAATCGTGCCGCAATCACTTCTGATGATAAATCGTTTTTGTTGAAAAATTGCACTTACATGTTTTTTATGTGAATCCAATGTCATTTCAAAGAAAATCGCATAAGGAATTGTAAAAAGAATGATTGCCAGCTCTCAATCTGCTGCAACCCCAGGGTTGCCTAGTTTTACTTTACTTAATGTTGATATTTTGCACTCATGTGTTTTTTAAGTGAATATATATCAAATTAAAGCTTATTCTTTTCTCATACTTTGTGCCAATGCGCCATAACTAACCTCAAACCTTATTACGTACTCTACAATAACGAACCATATAAAATATATTTATCTTAAATTAATAAATGACATTGTTATAGGGCCCCCAACAATACCAATCATTGGTAATATGCTATCTGTTTGGCTAAATTTGAAAAAAATCAAATATCATCATAGCTTATGGCAATATTGGTCTCAAAAATATGGAAATATACTTGGACTACGCTTAGGATATATTAACGTGGTTATAGTTTTCGGTAAAGATTTAATTAGAGAAGTGTCTTGCAGAGAAGTGTTTAATGGTAGACCAAATGGACTATTTTATTTAATGAGATCGTTTGGAAAGAAACTTGGTAAGTATGTATCTTTATATCTTTTTTTTATTCTTAAAATAAATAATAATTTAATATTTTGTACACATTTATTGAATCTTAAATGGAAGCGTCCTTCCTTGTCATTATATTATTGTAACGAATCTGTAAACAATAAACGTGATTGTGTGTCAATTGCCTTATATTTTATTTGCTGATTCTCATATTACTTTTGTTTTGATTTTTTTATATGTAACCTTATAATATAATACTGATGTTGCTTTTTGTTTAGCATTTTCAACAGAATTAAAATTAAAGATATTATATAATATTTGAGGCCGGTCGTGGCGCAGCGGCACAAGGTGTGACTGCAAAACCGACTGGTTGTGGGTTCGATCCCCACTCGAGGAGATGAAATATTTACTTAAATTTATATTTCCATTTCTTCGCTCTGGTGTCG
>DWLH01000252.1:0-25638 GCA_018249795.1 Heliconius telesiphe telesiphe | reverse complement strand
ATACCATGTTTATCTCTGAAGGTTGAGCAAAAGTAACCATTTTAATTGATTTACTTTATATTTATCGGATTTTTGTTGTTTGTATTTTCTATAATTTGATATTGATCCTTCGTTCATCTAGATTGAAATTATAGGTATAACATTCTAATAAATAATTAAGGAGATGTCACTGATTCGAAATGACCTAGCCTTCAGGCGGCATAGTATGACCGACGCGAACGGGCACATGACTTTGACGGTTTTGTAATTTTTCATACATTTTCGAACTACTGTTAATTTTTATGTAATTATTTGCTGCTTATAATTAATTAAAACTTTTTTTTGGTTCTTCGCTTATTCGAGTAGTAGATTAGTTAGATTTTCATTAATTTCTTGGTGTGGTGTAAGTTGCAGCCCTGCGCGGCATCGGCGTAATATTATTTAAGTATTAAGGAAAGAATTGTTGGTTATATCATCTCGGTTGGATGGATATCTATACCGTTGTTATACACTTAATTAATTGTAGTTTTAGTTTTTTGGGATTTTATTCCATATTGCTCGCAAAACTTATCATATTTAATGTGAAAGGACTTATTTCATATAGTATCTATGTACGCGCGCAAGGAAAACGTGTAAAAAGATTTTTCCCAGGTAAATCAGTAAAATCGATCACTGAAAATCCAATAAAAATCTGTTCAGTTATTCTGGATACTAGCTCGGAGAAATAGAAAGACAGACAGAGACAAAAATATATATATTTTTTTACTATATTTGAGTATTATGTAAATAACCACATGCACTTGCAAAAACATAGCACAACACATTTAATTTGAATTCTTTTAAATATTTATTTCACTTTGATAATATTAATAACGTAGCTGATTTTGTTTAGTTTTTTTTATTAATATTTTACTTTGGTTACGTTTACTTATGATATTTTTCTTTTAAATTAGTTACATATTTTCAAAAACAATTTCCTAAATATATCTAATAAGCATTCGTATAGTTTAAGCGGGCGAAGCCGCGTCCGGGTCCGCTAGTTCTAAATATAACTACTATACTAAATAGTTTTTTTTTACATTTAATGTTAACAAATAAACGTTTTACCTTCGAAGTCATCCACGTTGTATATTTTTCAAGGAAATCGTATCCTGCGTCGTATAACTTTTTATATGGAACAAGTCTATCGTAGATAGCTTTCCGTTTGGGATATTGAGACAGTTCCCATCCGAATGACATTTCTTCCTCGTTGAATTGATCTATTTTGGCCAAAGCGTTTGAAAGCCTGTGAATTGCATTGATTTTAGTAAAATTTTCTTATTAGAAGACCCAAGTAAGTCAATAAGACCGTTTCTTACTTTTCATCGAGGCGCCGCGCCCGATTCACGTACTTAGGGAGTTCGGTAATATCACCCCAATACTGAAGTTCATTGCACTGAGTTTCGTATATGTCCAAATCTTCGATAAATTTAGCGATCCGAACCTAATTTATTATTATTATTTATACACTTTTCTTACTTTTAATACTACATACTCATATTTCTTATTTATATATGATATACGACATCAGTTAAGATCATGTTAAGTTTACCAAAATACAAAATGCAACATGCGAAATAGGCATTACCAACTATAGTCTGTTTTATTTAATGTTTTAAATAATATATTATAATATAATTATTTTTATGGTTAACCTTTCTTTACCTGCAATAGTTCTTGATATTCATCCTTCTTTTGGTCGCAAATTACTTTACTTTCTTCAATAACACCGGGCAAACGCGCGTACCTGTTATATCAGTATGTCAGTAAGTTGTATATGAAAGTTAGTTATTTATATTTTTAAAGAAAATCATGTTTCTATTCAATTAAACTATATTACGTTCCTCACTTTCCCCCGCTTTGCGGGATAATATGGCCGGGGAAATGAAGTAATTCACTCAACTGAGTAGGAATCGAATTCACAATCATCGTTTACAGTCGCAATCTTCTGCGTCTGTGCCACAACGTCATCGATCAGCTTATTAAGTTTAATAAATTCAATTGTTACAAAAAAAGACATTAAAAAATATACCAATGAAAAGTTTGATTATTAGCTTTCATTTCCAGCGGCGTAAACGCCGTGTAGTCGCTCAAGAATATGATATATCTTAAAACATTTCTTAGTTTATCCTCCATTTCTTCGAGAAGCACTTGTTCAACTTTCTTGCAATATTCTATCAGGACCATTAGAGCCGCCGTGTCTTGTGGCGGAGTTAACAAAGTGTTGGCTATTAATGAATATTCGTCGTAAATTCTAAAATGAATAGACAAACAATGTAATACATCCATATCTATATTATAAATTCGAAAGTAACTCTGTCTGTCTGTGACGCAATCACGAGCAAACTCATGATCTGATTGTGATAACATTTCATATAGAGATACTACTACAGTCTTGGGATGGACATAGGTTTTTTTGTCATATTTGTAATATTCTCGATATATACATACATTTCAATTTGACATGCAATTTATTCTGCCATATTAATTATATCCGTTGTTAAGCAACCGTTGCTAATCAAGAATAAATTTTATTGTTTTAAGAAAAGGTCGGCCAAACTGAGCTTCCTGAAACTTACATGCTGTGCGCTGACTCAAGCTTAAGAGACACATAAAAACAATGTTTTACAAAAATATTGTCCTTTAAAAAATCTATTACAACCCCCGCAATGGTATATGTGTTTATCTCTGAAGTTTGAGCCACAGTAACCGTTTTAATATATATAATTTATATTTTAAAATTATCAGGTTTGTATATTTGTGTATTGTTAATATATTTTATATAATTCGGTATTCATACTTATCAAAATAAATATAATGGTCACCTTTAGCATTTCACCTAGATTAAAATTATATTTTACTGTCCATCATTCTAATAAATACTTAAGTAGATATCACTGATTCAAAATGAGCTAGCCTCCGAGCCGCACGGTATGACCGAATCGAACGGGCAGACGACGTTGATGGTTTTGTAAATTTTCATACATTTTAGGTCTACTGTTAATTTTGATGTAGTTGTTAATAATAAGCAGCAGCTTATTATTCATATTCAATCGCCCGCTTCTTTTTATTTAATGTTATTCAAATGTATTAAGGTAAGAATGGTTGGTTATTTCAGTTCGATTATCTGTACCGTTGTTTTACACTAAAAGATTAAAATTACAATAAATTATAATTTTAATCTCTTGAGATTTTATTTCATATTGCTCGTTAAATTATCGTATTTAATATAGACAAATATTTAGTTATTTCATATATTATCTATGTACTATGTATACGCGCACGGAAAACGTGTAAAAACTTTTTTACTGCCGTGATGATCAAATATGGTGGGCCACGTTTCTTTAGACTTGTTCTGGATTTTGTTCACGTTCAAATTTTTATACGTTTTCTTAATAAGTATTTTTCTTTCCTAAGTGTGAAATAACACACAATAAAAAAAATGTATTCTCTCTTGTCAAACGACAATTCTTAGTAATTATTTTTGGGGAGCGGATTTTTTTAAAAATCTCCCTACTGAGATACTAACAACATGAATAAGTTGGAACAAGCGCATAAGAATTTCGAAATAGCTCGATAAGAACGTATCATCGTTCAAATCCCGCTACGTTTAAATTTTTATACTTTTTCTTAATAAGTCTAGTTTTTACTGTTTTATTATAGTATAGATTATGTTTCGTGTTTCTTTTAATTTTAATACTTTTAAATATTTATTGTACGTTGATAATATTAATAAAATAGATGGTTTTGTTTAGTTTTTTTTTATTAATATTTTCTTTTGGTTACGTATACTTATTATGTATGTTTTGATTATTTTAATTAGTTGCTAATTATTTTAAGTAGCTGTTTGATTATTTTAAGTAGCTGTTTTTTTATATTTAGAATTTCCTTAAGATACTTTTAATTATTTAGTTTGTTAATTTCAATTACTTAGGTATTTTTAGGGTTCCGTACTTTTTAAGGAAAAATGAAACCCTTATAAGGTCACTTTGTTGTCCGTCCGTCTTCTGTCAAGAGTGTGTCTATCTACGAAATACTTGGAGATATCGAGTTGAAATTCAAACTTGAAAAAAACGTATTTCTACATTTACTTATAAACAAGATATGGCCGATTATATCGCAAAATTAATAGGTACTTCCGATTAACCTAGAATTATGAAATTTGGCAGCTAACATATACAGGTAATACTAGTTCAGGAAAAAATCTGAAAAATATACATTTATGGTTAAATCGTAAAAAAATATATGGCAAAATTTGTTATTACAGTCGCTAGGTTAAGTGTAGGGTGTGTGAAGTATCAGATTGATTTTCAAAAACAGCTTAATTTTTTATACGGAACCCTTGGTAGGCGAGTCCGATTTGCGCTTGTCTGGTTTTTTTTTTTTCTTTTAATATGTCTACTTATTATTCTTTTTCAGCTTATTTTGATTATTTTGACTTATTTATTTTCTTACTAATCCTATTAAAAACTGAAAATTATTTTCAGTTTCATAAACATACTTAATAAATATTTGTATAGTTTCAGCGGGCAAAGCCGTGCGGGTCCGCTAGTATTGTATAACAATATTTTGTTTATTAATCAAAATATTTAATATAAAAGATAATATAAAAGATAAATTTGTGATTGGCGTTATGACGGCAAATTCATAACTTATTGCTCTATTAAGTATCTACTATTTGTTATTTTTTAAAGCTCTGATATCTGCCAGCTATTTAAGAGAAAATATTAGTACTGTGAACTTACGCTTTAATCATGTTCTGGTAGTCTTCAGTCATCCTCCTCAGCAGAGTGTTAGCGAGGCGAGTGGCGGCACTTCTCAAGGAATTTATCAAATCACCCCTCTGCATTCTGAACATACCGATTATAATGGTTCCCTCCAATTTCGAAGGTATCTCTTTGGCGACATTTACATATTTAACAGCTTCCTCGCAAAACTCCTCAAAAGTTTTTTCCGGTTCGGAGTTTATGAAATTCTCGACTTGTGATTGTGACTGAAATGTTTTAGTGAATGTTTTGAGTGTTCTCGAACAAGTTTCGATGATCTATCCTTATATTATACTAGCGACCCACACGTGCTTCGCCCGCTGAAACTTATTGTTATAGTATAGCGAATTATACAAAATCTTCACATAAATTGTAGCGTATTATTTATTTTAATTGTATTTTTCTCACGTATTAGCTATATAACTGTAAAGTTTCATCTAAATCCGTTTAGTAGTTTTGCGTTAAAGTGCAACAAGCATCCACTCTCACAAACTTTCACATTTATAATATTAGCAGGACTAGTAGGATGTTAGCTAGCGGAAAACTATGGACGTAGGAAGAGCAAAGGTGAATGCAGAAACTCTAGAATTATCTGGTCCTAATAACTTTTAGTAGAAAATAAATTGAGATTTAAATAAAAAACTTTTACACAAAAAAATATATTGAGTGAAATCAAGAAAGTTCAAAATATTATAAATAGCTTCACGATGTATCCTGCTTTCCTGCTTTCCCACTTTCTGCCGAATCCTGGAGGCATCTCGGAACTCAACGCTGCGATTTGCCTCTACACCAGAGCATATATGTATAAAATATTTTATTTCGGGAATAAAATATTTTATACATAATATATGCTCTGGGAATCGAACTCACAAACTGTCGCGTTTACAGTCCCACGCGTGTGCCTCTATGCCACGACTGCCTTCCGAAAACTTTTGTTTTTACTTTTGTACCATTTTACTATTGGATTTTTATTTTAAAGTTGAAAAAAAAATATGGCTGGTTCAAAAAATTATCAGTACTTTGCTGACAGTACTTTAGTGATGCGTTACTCAGTATAACAATTCGCGTAAACTTTTTATTTCATACATTAATCGTTGACTCGCCTTCAATAGGATAATCATCAATCATCACTCAATAATTGACCAATGTACCAATTGTACCACTCTAGAGAATATATAGTAAATTTTTATGCGTTTCTAAAAAATATTTTTCAGTTCTTAGTGTGGAATAACATTTCAATCAACATTTTCATCAATTTGGAAATGTTAAAAATTCTTTACATACTTCACCATTAAGAAGACACACGTAGTTATCGAAATCTTGCACGCGTAGTTCAGGTCCGATTCTTTGGTCGTTTATCAAATCGGCTACTTTCTTTTTGTAGTCTTCTACCAAGTCATTATCGATTATTGGCTGAAAATAATGTTTTTTATTTGTTTTATTTCTTTAGCGACGAGAAGATTTTATAAACGACTATCTTAACTATGACGAATATTTAATACTAGAGGGCGCGCGCGGCTTCGCCCGCTTATTTGCACCCTTAGCGGTGAATTCTAAAAAAAACCACGAAACACGTGTTCAATAAAATATTTTTAACAGTTTGAATTTAAATTTTTATAAAAATCGGTGGCGATTTTAAGATTTTTCCATATCAACTTACAACCCCTTATTTGAACCCTTAAGGGGTAAATTCTAAAAAAACTATGAAACACGTGTTCAATGAAATATTTTTAAGAGTCTGAATTTCAAATTTTATAAAAATCGGTGCCGATTTAATGTTTTTTCCATACAAACTTTCAACCCCTATTTCATCCCTTTAGGGTTAAAATTTTTCAAAATCCCTTCTTAGTGGATGTTCAGATTATGAATATAAACATCTGTGCGTCCGTCTTACCTCAGTCAGTCAGGTACATGTCCTTTTATATATATAGATTAGCAAACCCCAGCAAACATCAAGAAATCAATTATAATTCGTTTCTAAAAGATCTATCTATTGTTAAGCTTACCCTAAGTGTAACTCTGTTTGTGACCACATAGTCTTGATAAAGCAAAGTTTCCAATCTGGGCGACTGCCTACAAGCGTCGATAATGAAATCATACAGAAGGCAGAGCTGATCACGAAATTGTTTGAACGTTGGCTCAAATCCAATAGCTTCCTCTTTAAATGTCAAGTTAATCACAAATCCTTGATTCATATCCTGCAAATTAAATATTATTATTCAAGAATTTTTTAACGGTTATTAGGCAACGTAGTAAAATATTAAATAAGAATAACATGATATAAATGAATAATAAGAACCATAACAGAATTAACAAGCATATTTAAGATCTTATAATTTTTATTGAAAAGTTCATTACATGCACTAGCATCCGTAGATTTTTTTATCATATAATTGAAAACAATTATATGTTAAAAAAACTATTATAAATAATCTATTTATCGATAATAATTATGAATATGTAAATCAAAAAAAAAAAATTGATACAGAAAAAATATTTCTAGTATAATAGTAGATGCACCGGTTTTGTTCTAAAACAGAATCTAAATAACGCTTACAACCATAACAAGTTAAAAACATCTAATAGCGATACAAAAAGACAATTACCCCGACATCAAGTATGTACTCTGTAAACTCTTTCATGGACTTCAAGCATAACGTCTGCAAGTTGTAAGTCATGATACAAGATAAGCAGTTGTAGAAGCGCTTCATTCGTGACACTTGTTTTGGATCCGGTATTTGTTTCTTTTTATTACCCTTAAATATTGTAAGTTATGATATAATTCATTTACAAGAAATATTAGCTGCAATCTAAATTATAGCAACTATTATTATAAAGTTATAATACTTTGTGTGGTTAAACGTGCTAATCTCGGGAAATATTGATATAAATCGACACACCGAAAACGCAATTGCTATACTACTCAAGTAAGAAATAATATATAAACAAAAATTTTTGGAAAATGGTTTTCTAGGACTCTGTATCTCAAAAGGAAAAAGCGGAACCCTTATAAGACAATTTTGTTTTCCGTCTGTTCGTCTATCTATCAAGACCATTTATCTCGAGATCGTGTGGAGGTAGCAAGCTGAAATTAATATCAAATGTTCAGGTTTACGGTCTCTTGAAGCAGAAAAAGCAAGCTATTATGTTAATGCAATTAAAATATACGAGCATTTATGCATAGTTTTTGTTTTTCTATGAAATTTGCCGCATAAACCAAAGCCAAACTTGTATTTATAACAAGTATTACTATTTCCCTAAAGTGATATCTGAACCTACAACCATTGCGTGCAATTGGACACCGTCACACAATTGTAGACTTACAAAATGTTCTCATTCCATAAATTCGTACAAATAAAATATAAAAATATATAATACTAACACAAATCAAATTCCCGTAAAGCATTAAGTCATGAGTGTAATACAGCTGCGGACAAAACTAGACTAGATTCAATTACCCATGTAATGGGCGTGCGGGTGCTGGCCGCTGGGTGGATCGATATCATTATGCAGAGTGAGATAAAGAATACTGATTTACTGATGCACGATAATAATAAGAGATCACCACAAATACATGTTATATTTACATAATATGTAGCTTCAATGATGACATGTTTTTTTTGATTTTATTATAACTGAGAGCTTTGATCTTGTTTTGATCTAGCTAACTTGTTGGATATATGTATGTACATATAATTAGTAAGTAGAGGCATAAATTACATTATTTTAAGTTGCACCCAAAATAGGATTTATAACAGAAGAAAATGGACGCCTTTTAGATTGATATCTATCTTTAATAACGGAATAATATAAGCTTTTGACTGTGAAATTGTTTATTAATTATTTTAACTATAAATTTGCAGAGATAATCTCGTATATTTAACACCTAGATGGATGCGAACACACACACACACTTAAAAACAGATAGTATTCTTAATACAAATATACCTGTAAAAAAACAGCTTGTATAGTCGGCAACCACTGCATGGTGAGGACGTTCCCGGCGGCGTCGATGTGGCGCTTGCACACGAAGCAGAAGTCCTGCAGCTCGTACGCCTCGTGCGTCGTCATTATGTCCTTCATGCTTATGAGGCGCAGGTCACTTTTATACATATGGGTGGGTGTTATATTTTATATTTAGATTTACACTTTTACCAACATCGCAGCAGATAAAGCAGAGGGAACTGAGTGTTTTACACTCCATTGGCGGAATTCAACGCCGCTATTTGTTTTCCAGAGCGGGAAAATGAAAATAATTTACTCCCCCGAGTGGGGATCGACTACGCAATCTTTGCGGTTATAGTCAGACGCTGTCGATATAATTCTCCATGCATTTACTTACCATTTACGTAAATAGTAAACAACATATTCAACTGGTAAAAAAAATTGCATGTATGACATTTTACTAACAAAATAGCAGTATTATATGCATTTTAAATTCAATATCAAAATGTCAAAGAACAAATTTAAGCCGGCACTTTAATCACACTGGCTTTTTTTCATGTATAGCCGACGCAAAATCACGTTGATATTTTCTCTTTTTTTTTTAAATCTGTATACAAACTTGTATAAAAAATAAAATAAAAACTCTGTATAAAAAAATGTTTGCATATTTTCATTAAGTAGATAATTTAGGGAAAATGTATCGTTGAAAATGTATCTTAAGTGGTACGATTGTTTATAGGTAATTATTATTTTTTTGAGGCCAGTCGTGGCGCAGCGGCACGAAGTGTGACTGTAAAACCGAATGGTTGTGCGTCCGATCCCCACTCGAGGAGATGAAATATTTAATTAAATTTATATTTACATTTCTTCGCTCTGGTGTCGAGGCAAAGCGCGGCGTTGAGTTCTACCACTTAACACGCAATGCCTCCTGAATTCGGCAGAAAGTGGGGAACGGAGTGTCTTAACACTAGGTTCCCTCTGCCTACCCTGATGTATGCGGGATATAGCGTGAAGCTGATTTAATTTAATTATTTTTTTTTAAATTCGTGATTGTGGTTTCGAATATCACTTAAGGAAAACGCTGTGATTGAATGACTTCAATTTGCTAGTTAATAAGATACAGTCCATAATCTAGCGGCCTAGAGTACTTTGTTCGATCATATTACACGTTTTATCTGAAATTTATCAAATTTTATTTTATTTCAAACGTACTTGTATTGTTTCCACCAAATTTGCAAAACTTGTGCTATACAAGGGTTGACACTGTGAAGATTTCTATTTAAGTATTTCTTAGCTACTGCGTAACGATTTCTCCAGGCATCGTCTTTCATAGCCAATTCACGTTTCAAAGGAGTATCTTCTTCTTCCAATGATTCCTCCTATATATACCAACATAAAAATTTAGAATTTGTTAATTATAACAAAGAAGTGTATGTCAGTAATATATTCAGCCTATAGAATAGTTAGACTCAGCAAAATAACGGTACTTTTAAAACAAAGAATATCAAGTGGCTTGGTCCTATACCAAGTATTATAAGTCAGAGAAGTGACTGACTTATTTACATCATAATGTTTTCTTCGATCATAATGTTTACGATAAGTAAATATGTAAGTCAGTCAAGTGACTGACTTCTTTATGCCATATTATTTCTATTTTATTTTTTTACCATCCCGCTGTTTCTCATCCCTAGCAGGGTAGGCACAGGAAACCTAGTGTTAAAGCACTCCGTTTGCGTTAATACACTTCCGAATTCCGATTCCCACTTTCCTGCATTGCGTGTTGAGTGACGGAACTCAATGTGCCGCGTTACCAGAGCGAGGAAATGAAAATATTAAACATTTCCTCGAGTGGGAATCAAACCCACAACTTGTCGCGTTTACAGTCGCACGCTTATACCCCTGCGCCACGACTGGCCTCAATGGTTTCTATTGTAAAATATATTTTAAATTTTTCGAAATTTAATTACATTATTATTGAAAAAAGGGGTAGGTATAAATAGAACGACGAAAACCTATCACCAATTCCATCCAGTTCGATCTACATCCAGTTCAGTCGAGAGCAAAAGCTATTAATTATGCAATGACTAGTCTACAACACTGCCTATACAGCGGTAGACAAAAGATAAAAATATATATTAAATCGATATTTTATGTCTGTCCCGATTATGGACACCAATTCTGTTACCAAAAATAACAAAAAAACCTACTACTGCAAAAAACATCTACCAACATATATATCTCCTTTAATATTTATTATTTATGTTGTATAGGTGGACAAATTAAATAAAAACACAACCGTGTTAGGATCCTTCAGAACAAAATCGACGATAGCTTTCTTCATGCTCATCATAAAATCCTCGCGCATCTCGTCCGTGCTTGTAAGTAAGCAATCTCGCCACTTCTTCAATTTCGGGGATATTAAATTGTGAACACTGTAATATTATTTTGTAAGTTTAGTTCAGAACTTCATACATAAAAATACATATATGGATATGTGTATGTGTTCCTTTAGAACATCATGGGTAAAGAGTAGTCGTAAAAATTGTCATGTACTTAGATAGAGATATTTTTTTTAATTTGTAATTATTTTCAGACATTAAATTCAAATCTACGCAATAGATAACCCACCGCAATATCATCTTATTGTCCAAAGGTGCCACATGTATAGTGTCGATACCATAACGTAAATAGTAATAATATCTTAACATATTTTTTTCCTCTCCCGACGGAATCATATCACCTTCCTCACCAGGAGCGGACTTACAAATCAAATTCATCAATTTCGCTCTAAAATCTTCCCTTGCTTTTCTCATTGCCGTGAAGCTTTGCATAACTAAACTCGTGGAAACATAAAAAGAAATTAAGTAATAAAAAAATTAAAGTCAAATAAATAAAAATAATTGACGACGTTGTGGTGTGGTTCGTGATATTCGACGTGGATTTTATCGCACTTGTGGATACTATATTTAAAAATATTTATGGATTCTATTAGGGAATGAAAAGATTAACAACTTAAAAAAAATTGATTCGGTATCTTCGAAAATGTAAAAAGTGTGCCCGCAATACCCGCCAAATGTGACACGTTTTTAAAAAAAAAAGGCATTCATTCTAAGAAAAATAGAAAAAACGTTTATCTTTTACTTTTAATTTAAATTTTCTGCAAAGCATCGGCAGTAAAAAGTCAAATATTATAGTACATATTATTGTGCATGATGGTATGATCATATTAATGTATATGATCAAAATATATTTTATATAGGTATGTACCTATGTATAAATAAATGTAGTAATTATGTAGTCTAGTTGTATGTACAATATTTAAATAATTTGATTTCCGTTATTAGGTATCATCGTTCTAAGGTAGTATGTTTAGATGTTCTCTTAAAAAATCTTAATTATAAAAATCTAATCGTAGATGCAAATTACTTTGATTTCATTTCTTCTCAGTTTTTAGTTTTTTTGCAAATCACGCATTATAATATCAACTACATGAGATCAATATGATATACCAATCATATTGATCCCATTTATTTATTTAAAATGATATACCACTAGATTTCCTCCTTGAAATGGATTTACTGGCTTGTGCTTTTGAAGATTTAGTTATGGGAGGTGGAAGTTTTAAAATTTCCTCCGGAAGTGAAAACAGTGGTTGAGTCCTAATCTTAAAATCATCTGGCATTTTTATTTTTGATATTTTAGGCAACTTTACATCTGATGGACCAGGTTGTTCTTTCTTTCTTGTTGGCTTACTACGTTTCATTTTTGTTATTATGTAGGAACCTACAAAGATATTAGGAAAAATATATTATATAATTGTCCAATGGAATGAAGAGTAAAAAATTATATATTTTTTTAGCTTCTTGCTGGAATACTCCATCACCCAAATTGCGGGAATACACATTCAATACGGCACCATTTAACTATTGTATTAATAGAATCGAGTCAGCCGAAAAAGACTGCTATCAAGATAGGAATCTTTCTTTATACATTTGCAAAAAAATTGAAACGTCAGTGTCACTTATGACAGCTTGTAAAAAGTGTTTTTTTCTTTAATATAGATTGAAATTATTAATATGTTTATCAAATATTAGGAAAAAATAACCTAAATCATAAAATCTAGCTTTATACATTCTTTATACATACTATATAAACTGCGTAAACTTGATCTACTAACCTCAAAAGGTAATAATACTCATCCACTATTAAAATTACACAATCTAAGATTCTTTTCTCTTAACAATATTCTAAATTAAATAGATATCTAATGTAATGAGTGACACTCGACGATAAACTAAACTAATGTTATTAATTTCTCCATGGCAACTTATTTTTTTTAAAACCGGCTAACATCAAATAATAAAATATTACGTTGAAGGGTAACCTACTACTTTTTTCGGGAAACAGGCGTTATTTTGTTGTCTAATGAACTGACACATACATTTTGTTATAGGAGGATAAAGTATTTATTTATTAAATGAAGCAAAGAATTAAATATTCAATGGTAATTCTTTTATCATACTAAGCGCCAACTAACAATGAATGCTTCTTGTTGTTATATTTTAAAGTGCAGTGTGTAGTGTATGCGTGTCCTTGGATAGATTTAACAGCATGATGATGATGTCATAGGCCAAACCTTATTCAATAATGTGAGATATATATAAGCTCAAAGTTGTTTATTATTGGATATACTTTTATTTAAACTAAATTTAAATTCATCTTATACAATTTGTATGTGTCTATAAAGATAGAAACTCTAATTCCTGTAAGCAATTTAGTTATTATAAATAGCTAAATAGAGTTAAACCTTTCTTATTTCAATATTAATTTACAATAAAAATAATTAATTCTTCAGATGATATTTCAACTTGTGAGGAGGTTTCATTCGAGTCCCAATTGTCGAGCAGCAGAGTCATCACTCTTGGCAAAACTTAGAAAGAAAACAGGATATACTATTGCCAATTGTAAGAAAGCTTTAGAGATGCATAATAATGATTCTGGAAAGGTAAGTAGTAATATTATAGTAAAGAATATTTATATTATTGAAGTAATGTATTGGTATTTGTCAAGAAATATCAATACAGTAAAAGGTTCTTGTTCACAATTCCTGCATTTGTGCCTACTTCACAGTATTTTTCAACAGTACAAGTAAAGAAAAATATTTATAAAAACAAAAACCCCCAACTGCATAAAACTAAAAAAGATTTTATTGATTGAAGAATTACTTATAGGTCCTGACTGTTTATCCTAATAAACTATTGGGCTTGTTTATTTTCTTTTTAGTTTTATGCAGTCGGGGTTTTTGTTTTTATAAATACTTTTTTATTTTTCACTTTTTTGTTAGGATACATTATGGTAATGATAATCATGATATAACTTTTTAAAATCCTCGTATTGAGCTCTTGAATTTGATACCCATATTGTGGTATTCGAAACGAAATTTTTTTTTTTCACTAAGTCCAATGGCAGTCCCACACGCCATGATTGTTTTTTTTAACGTCACCTATCTAAGAACACTTGAGCTGCTAATACAAATCTAACGATACCTTAATTATCTAAATCCGTTCAGTTGTTCTGAAGATATAAAGTAATAAAGAATATTACATACATACACACAAGATATGCGCGAAAAACATAACCCTTCCTTAGCAGTCGAGAAAAAGATTCAAAGGTATGGAGAAGCTTATTCTTTACTTCCTAACAAAACAGCACTAACTATCAAAGAATAATTCAAGCTTTTCAGCTCTGTTATATTAATCAGACTTTCAGAATCATTGTGAAGTGTGTTCCTGATACAAATGTTTTGCAGAATAAAATACATTGTAACATAAAGGAATTGTTAGATAAACTGAATACATATTGATATATGTATATTAATATGTATTTTTTTATAATTTGGAAATACAACTATGGTCTGATATAACTGTGGGAAATTTTAAAATCTGTCAATTATTATTTTCTTTTGTTTTACTGCTCTAGTACACAAAGAGCCGCCCAATAATGAGTTTTGTAACTTAATATACATTGTCTCAAAAATTGAGCAGAAAAAATTGTAACTTTAAGTTAGCAGAAAAAACATGATCTTTCAATGTTGACTGAAACCATTGTCCAAGTTGTGAAAATAGGAAGTGCTTAGTTTCTACTCACACCATATTACTCAATTGAATCTCTACTCAGTGGCATATAAGATATGCTTGTATCTTAATTTAAACAATTTAAATGAAAGTATTTGTATGTATATGTATTTATATTTGTATATATGTACTTTTATGTTTGTTTATTATTATTATTATTTAATTTAATTTTTTTTTTTTACTTTGTTATGTAATACTTTTTGCGCCTTACTGTATTCTTTTACATAAAGTCCTGCACTTTTAATGGTTGCCTGTAAGAGATCACTTGTAGTGATAAGGCCGCCATTGCACATGTTAATTTAAGTACCAACATATGTACCTACATAAGTGCCTACATGTTCATTTATTTATTTATTTTTTTTGTATGTAAATTGTATATATATATATATTTTCATGTGCAATAAAGTATTATTATTATTATTATTAAAGTTTACAGATGGCAAATGAGCTGTGTGATTTTTTCAACAGAATTGATCTATCTGCAAGATTACAAATAAGGACCTTTAATTACTGTACTTCCATTATTCCATATTAAAATTCAAACAGTTTAGGGCCTAGTCTATGTATATTGCATATTAAGTGGCAGAACTCAGTGGCACTTATGAGAATGAAAAAATATATATAATTTAGCCCCGAGTGAGATCAACCCACAACCAGTTGACTAGGTTGCAATGGTCTTATTATTAATCAAAATTTGTAACAATGATTCATAAAAATATTTATATTATTTCCAATATATATTTAAAATTTGTAATGTATTTATTCAATGTGGGAGATAAATTTAAATTTAATAAAAAAGAATTTTTCAACAATTTAAATTTAATAGAAAAATTTAATCAGCTTCACACTGTATCCCACAACAGGGGGGAAGGCAGAGAAAACTTAAGACACTTTGTTCCCCACTTTCCCCTGAATTCTGGAGGCATTGCATATGGAGTGGCTGAATTCAATGCTGCGGTTTTGTCCCGACAACAAAGCAAAGAAATTAAAATATATAATATTCTCGAGTGGGTATCGAACGCAGAATCAGTCGCCTTTACAGTCACACTTTGTGTCCCCACGCCAAGACTGGCCTCAATTTTTATTTACTTTAATACAATTTAATGTTTATTATTATTAGGCTGAAGCATGGTTAAATGAGCAAGCTCAAGCCATGGGTTGGGCTAAAGCTACAAAACTTGCTGGTCGCAAAGCAATTCAAGGCCTGGTAGCTGTGAAATTTGACAAGAGCCATGGTGCCCTAGTGGAACTCAATTGTGAAACCGACTTTGTGGCAAAAAATGAAAAATTCCAGAAGATGCTTGAAGATGCTACATTAGCCTGTTATAAATTTGCACATACTAATTTAAAGGCAAAAGGACCCATAACAAAAGTATGTTATAATACGATAATTTTATTAGTATAATAGATATATAATGTATAAAGTCTAACTAATGAATCTTTTTAAATATTTCCAGTTGGAGTTAGACAGTGAGCAGCTCGGAAATCTTCATATTGATGGTGGTAAAAAGCTTTCGGAAATATTGGCTCTTTTTATTGGATCAGTCGGAGAAAACGCTGTACTACGACGAGCAGAGTGTTGGAAAGCAAATAGCAATGATGTGAAGATCACGGCATATACTCACCCTGCTCCTCCAACGGCCAGCGACTACTCAACCGGCAAATATGGGGCACTGCTAGCTTATAAACAGTCTAGTGATGTAGACGACATTGGAAAACAAATATGTCAACATATTGTTGGATGTGCTCCACAAAAAATTGGTGATAAAGAAAATGATAAGCCAACACAAAATTCTGACGACGAGATTTGTCTCATTTATCAAGAGTATCTTCTTGATCCCTCATACACTGTGGAAGAAGTGTTGGAAAAGAATAATATTGAAATTATTGATTATATCAGATTCTCATGTGGTGAAGTAGTTGAGGAGAATATGCCAGGAGTTGAGAAACAACCGCTAGACACTGTTCAAACTCTGCAATAATTGTTGCAACAATCGTTACTTAATTAGATGCATAGCATTATGCTTACGTAAAATAAATGTAATTAAATTTAGTTCCTTGTTTTTATTTATGTTCAGAAATTTACATGTATATCATTTCTAATAACTACATTGCCTTTGATTTTCTGTTTTATTAGATTTTTTCTTCCATAAAAACGTTCTGCAATCTTTCTTCCAAAACATAGCTATTTGACACGGCTCGAAATTGTAACCATGATAGTTTAAGACATCAGGCGACACGACGTGAAGTGCTAAGGTGTTCTTTTCTCTAGTTCTAAACGGTCCTACCACGGACGACTTCATGAGACACCCACAAGGACAAACGGTGTTTAGTCGCGGTGATGCCGCTGCGTTCGAATGATTATTCAGATTTAATTGTTGGAAATTATTACAAAATCGAAGCTCCTCGATCGCGCCAGTAAATGATTGCGTTGTTCGTAAAGCTAAAGGCCTGGCGTTTTGATTTTCAGTATTATTCCGAAATCCCACTGTTGAAACCGATTTTTTTGTAACATTGTGCTCTTCAATTTCGTTTTGTACAGAAATTCTTTCATCATTATCATTGTACATAGCAACTTTAAAAATAATTTGATTAAATGGAATAGGCCTTATAAATTTTACTAATAAAATGAATGTGTATTAAGAGATGACATAATGATATGAATTATTATCCATGACGTCTTAATGTCTAACAAATCAGAATCTCATATCAATAAATGAGGTTTTAAGAACTAAAATAAAAATAAATAAAAAAGTTTTATGAACTATTTATATATATATTTAAAAAGTATAATTAAAATATGATTTGAGGCCAGTCGTGGCGCAGGAGCACAAGTGTGACTTCAAACGCGACTGGTTGTCGGTTTGATAGCCACTGGAAGATAAAAAATATTTATTTAAATTAATATTTTTATTCTTCGCTCGTGTGTCGAGATAAACCGCGTCGTTGAGTTCTGCCACTCAACACGCAATGCTTCCAGAATTAGACGGATAATTACAATTTAAAAAAAAATATTTTCAACCGAATCCCATAATCAAAACCCAACCAAACTTATATCAAACTACCCTTAAAGTGTATCCTTTCAATAATTAAAGAATCATCGAAATCGGTTAGCTTGCTATTGAGTTATTCGTCCTTTGGTCGCCCACATATTTAATGCACATTTAAGACTTGTGTGATTTTCTCATGGATAACATTGTATGTTTATTTTAAAAATTATAATACGCTATATCCCGCCTACAGCAGGATAGGCAGAGGGAATCCAGTGTTAAGACACACCGTCCCCCACTTTCAGCCGAATTTTGAAGGTATTGAGTGTTGAGTGGCCGAACTTAACGCCGCTCTTTGCCTCGACGCCAGAGCGAAGAAATGGAAATATACATTTAAATAAATATTTCATTTTCTCCAGTGCTGAGGCCGTAGTGGCCCAGGGGCAAACCCTCGTGCCCCTGGGTCACGACGGCCTCAGCATAATTTTTGTTTTTATTATTTCATAACTTCCTTTGACTTACCTTTTATTTTCTAGTAATCATACTTGCCCAATTTTAGATTTAAGTTTATTTATAGTCTCAACTTTTTCTTATTAATTAAATATCTTTGTTTTCTGGCCAGTTTGATTTAATTTTTTAAACATTTTTAAAGTGTTATTCCACACTTAGGAAAGAAAATTACTTATTTAGAAAACGTATAAAAATTTGAATTCTAAGTAATTATCTTTGGGCAGCGGAAATTTGTAAAAATCTCCCTACAGAGGTACTAACAACATAAATAAGTTGTAACAAGCGTATACAAATTTCGACGTAGCTTGATGAGAACAAATAAAAAAAAAGAAATAAAGAAATTAAGAGAATAATCTATGGTACTTGATACCGTAAAGTGTGGTGGCTGAGTGGTCAGAGCGCCTGGTCGGTTTCCAGGAGGCGCGGTTCGAGTCCCGTTACGTTCAAATTTTTATACGTTTTCTAAATAAGTAAATATTGTCCTATTTTTCCTCAACAATACTTAAATATATTTATTGAATTTTGTATTTAACAAACTTTAATTTATTTACTAATACAAAGAAGGTATGTATTGTTTGCAAATTAAACTTTATAAGGAATTTCAGAAAAATATACTTTAATTAGACGTTAAATCATGACGTTATTTAATAACGTATATTTAGGTGACGTGTTTCATAGCAAAAAAATAACAACTTATAGAATAAAATCTATATTTTAAACTGATGGCCGCACTAGTTACCTCTTATCGTAGAATTATCCGTATACAAAGTTTTATGTGAATAACTTACCTTTGTCTTTCTATGTCAAAGTAAAATATCTAATTTATTATAGTAGTATATATAATTTATTATAGTAGTTTATTTTTATAGTATTAAAATGTTAGCTTGGTGGTGTTTTTACATATCAAGTATTTAAACATGAAAATTAAGAGAATAATCTATGGTACTTATGATACCGTAAAGTGTGGTGAATAGAAACATTTTTAGACTTAAAATTTGATTTTTTCAATGTCTCTGTTTCCCTTGGACCTTAATTATGAAACTTTTCACGAATTGAGAACTTATAATACCTTCAAATTAGCGTTATCGAATTCACGGCCTGTGCTAGGATAGCTTTGTAATATCAAAATATCTGTACTCTACAGACATTGTTTGACAATAGTTGACTATTGAAAATTGCAAACACTTCAGTAAATACCGAAGATACCGACACAAACACCAGTAGGTAATTTTTAAAATTACTCATAGAAAAAAATCACCAGTATTTTTTAATTTTTTGTAATTTTTAATACAGCCCCTGAAAGTTTTTGTAAAATTTTATGTATTTTAAAAAACGATTTTTATTTCGATGTCATTTCCAAGATGTATTAACATATAGTTATAAATTATTATATTATACGAAAGGGCTATATTGAGGGGAAAAAATCACGACTGCAGAACCAACAGTCGGGCTGTATTAGCCAATTCTTCAAGAATTTTATTAGATATAGAATTTTAGGAAATTTGTCACAGAATATATACAGAAAAGTCACATATTCCCTAAAATTGCTGAACCACTGAAAATCGCTGAACATACATGGGAGTAAACGAATAGATACTGAGAACCCTTACTCATAGACCACCGTTAATCCGTCGATCGCGTTACACCTGTATATATACATTTCATATTTTTTTATAGGTTAGCTGGACCGTCTGTTTGTCTGTGTCTGGAAGTCTGTAATTATTATATGTTTTTGTTACACGTGCATATGATGCTGCATCCAGTCGTTACTTCTTTCCTTTATTTAGTCTGCTCTGTAAATTTCTAATTCTAAAGTATTTGAATTCTGCAGGTATTGCATGTTGAGTGGCCAAACTCAACACCGCTCTTTGCCTCAACACCAGAGCGAAGTAATGGAAATATTTCCTCAAGTGGGGATTGAACCCACAACCGGTCGCATTTACAGTCACAGTTTGTGCCCCTGCGCCACGTCTAGCCTCAAAATATTTACAGGTACCTTTATTGTAGAAAGCCTTATAAGCTTTATTGTAGAAAATTTTTATTCTACCCTAAATAACGTAAGAAAAAATAAATTATCATGCATTTATTTACCTAAAAGCTTATCCAATGTTTTTTGATCAACCTTGAATTTTTAAGCATAATACCATACAATACATGTTTCCTAATCTAATCGTGTCACCACAATCGGAATTACGACCAGTTATTGTGATGCGAACAATGGGGCTTTACATCTAATATATCGTATCGAATGATGACTTACTTCAAGCTCACTGAGGCATATCAAATCACTTTGTAATCTGCGGAACATAATAACCAATACATAGCTACAGCATATTATTACCTATTGTAAAATCCAAAATTCCTGAACGTAATGAGACAAATGAAAAAAATGTCCGATTGTACATATGATGGTAGAAACAAACCACGAAATTGAGTGGAAAGTGGAGATGAATCTCCCATCGAGGATACCGTATTCATTTCATGGTGGTACGGGAACGGGGTGAAAAGTACAAATCAAAATAAAATAAATAAATCAGCTTCACGCTATATCCCGCACACAGCAGGGTAGGCAAAGGGAACCTAGTTTTAAGATTTCAATTCATTCCCCATTTTTTGCCGAATTTTTGAGCATTGCGTGTTGAGTGGCGGAATTCAACACCGGGCTTTTGCCTTGGTGCAGGAGCGAAGAAATGAAAATATTAATAAATAATAATTAATTTCCTCGAGTGGTGATCGAATCCACTACCGATAGAGTCTGACCCTTCCGCCCCTGCGCCACGACGGCCTCGAGAAGTACAATTTATATAAATTGACATACTTAAGTTTGTGGACATGTTATGCAATAATTTTGTATGAAATTAATTATAAATATTATATTTTTTGTGGTATAGGTACTTAGTAACTATTTAAATTGCTTAGTATAATTATGCCGAAAAACGCGAAATGAAAAATTCAACCAAGAAAAATCTTTGCTTACAATAAACTTAATAATTACGTAGAAAATTAGGAAGTCTTTAAAAACACGAAATCTTTTTTTTTCCATATCGTTCATTTGGTGTACCTCGTATACAGGGTGGAAGTGTCAGCGCTCCTTTTACGGGAACAGCATATAGGGTAAAATATTTTTAACCCATACCTAAAGAAATTAATCAAGATACATCAACAGTTTAGACGTAGGATTTTTTTTCATTTCACGATGTTTATCCATACCTAATGTATTTCGTGTGACGCAGTTACGCATAGATATCAATAACGTAAACATATACTACCACAAAAATACAACTAAAGGTTAAACAACTTTAAACTTTGCCTCCAATACATACGACTCGATATCGGAATGAGGCGTATGCGGCGGTGTTCCTTTGATAGGTTTATGTGTGCGTGCGTCGTGCTTGACAAATGGCGTTTTATATTACAACAATAATTTTATTATTTAGTTTGTTTGAAAATATCACTTTTTCATTTTTGGGATTTCTAAAAATTGTAATAGGCTTTTTTTTATAGAGTAGTTAAAACTGTGGTTTCATTTAAAGCGGTGCTGACACTTCCATCCTGTGTAACAAGGTAGGTAAAGGGAACCTAATGTTAGGAAACTTCACTCCTCACTGTCCCCGAATTTTCGACACATTGCGTGGTGAATGGTGGAACTCAACGCCGGGCTTTGTCTTCTTAACAAAGCGAAATAATTATAACATAAAAAAAATCATTGCCATGAATGGGGACCGAACCCACAACCGACGCGCTTATAGTTAGTACGCTGTGCCGCCGCACCGCGCCAAGTCGTGACGGCTTTTGTTATTTGTGGCTCTTGCAATATTTCGAAAAGTGCAAATACAGTCATTGTTGTACCAAACGAGTGACAATAGAAATAGGGGATAACCATATTAAGTGGGTCAGTCAAAAAAATAGGGTCAAGATACTATGATAGATAATATATATTAAATTTTTCGTGAATTTTAGAATTTAAACATATGTCTAATAACATGTGTAAATATTTAAGTAAATATATTAGGATTTTCGTAGGCGTTGGTGTATGTAATATATTCATATTTTATTTACTTACGAGTTACAATTAAAATAGTTTGCATGCTACACGCAGAGCGTAAAAAATAGCTTATGAAACAAAAAAAAATAGTTTTCGACATTTGGTAATTACAACCAAACACCGCGTCTCTAACAAACGAAAGTGAACATATGCGGTGGACACAAAGCGCGCGTTGGACCGTATTTCCTGAACCAGATGTATCAACCTGCGAATTTTTCCAGCCTCTATTCAGTCAACAGAACCAGTCTCCCCTGAGAGCCTGCACGAGATCTAACACAAAATTCAACAATACCAGATATTATCGCTAGCTTTCTACGTTGAAGCAAGTGTAATAAAAGTCGAAGAACTTTAATGGACTTAAATTTATATCAGGTGCACCTAATATTATATTTTCTATTTGATGTTTTCTGTTCATCTCTCTGTAGACATGTAATTTTCGTACGTAAAGTAGCCTACCTGTTAGTAAATAAGTAACTTCTAAAAAAATATATGAATTTTCATGTATACCGAAAATATACTAAATTCGATTTTGAGAGCCCAAAAATCCCTACTTACGGTTAATTATAAGTCTATGCAGATGAAATCACGATATTGTGTTCGTCGCGGCGTAGCCATCAATCGACCACACGCCACTCAAACTTTCGCGAAGAATAATTTATACTCTTGTGTTTATTAAAATATGCTTTGTTCAGTTAGCGTGAAAATAATTTTCTTTTCTTGTACATCAGTCAACGGGTGCCCGTAGTGTTGAGCTAAAGGTGTGTGTGGCAGCTTCACGGGTGTCTGTGCGTCTTGTTTAGTGTTGTCTTGATCGGCCGTCGCATATTGTGCTAGCGGCTGGCCGCTGGTGGGAGTGCGCGCGTGGTGATGAGCCAGTACGCCCCAGACCACGACCAAGAATATGCATATCCTGGAAATAGGCGCTGAACAAGTATAAAAATTGTGAATTAATTTGTGAATGAAAATAGTGATTTTTTTTTATATTTGTTTTTTTTTTGTAATTGAGAATATACTGAGAAATTTGTGACTTAGTGAAAATTAAAAAAAAAAGTTTAAAATTAGATTATATAACTATAAGTCTCAATGTACTGGGTAAAATCTTATTGACGCTGCTATTAAGAAACCTAATATGGATAAAGTCGCGTGTGCTAAAAGTCACATTTAATATCGGAGCGGCGCGCGGTCGCTCCCTTACCTAATTCGATTTTATTGTGATAGCTTCAATTTCGTTTAGCTTTAATACGTCATTTGATAAATATAAAGAAGGACTGATTACAGGACAAATATGTATATTTATATATGTATAGAATACAGATATGCACTAATATTCCCTTTTTTTCTAAATTATGTTCTTTAAATTTAACAAAATTATATTTTCTTATTAAAAATACCACCACATTATATAATGCGAAAAAAAGAAATAAACAATATATAATAACAGTGTGTGGGTAATAATAAAATGTATTGATCGATCCATCGACAGGCGTGTTATCTTGCTTGCTTTTATAAACATAGATATATTTATCGTAAGGATGGTGTTTTACATTGTGTGTCCTGTACCACAGGAGGACGAGGGCGGGCAGACGCGACCTGTGCCACCGGAGGCCGCCTTCCGCACCGTGCCTCGGGAACACACCACATTCCTTATATGGAGAGTCACGGTGAGATTTACAAACAAATCATTTCTTCACTTTTTTTATTTCTATTATATGATAATGCTTGGAATACAAGTGTTAAGTGACAAAAAAATCGTAAATTAAGTATCTACTTATAAGTGTACAGATGTGCAAACTTATTATATTGGTACGACTGTATGCGAGACCGTTGTGGGTTTGATTCCTCGCTCTGGTACCAACTACCGCCACTCAACATGCAATTCCTCAAGTATTTAGCGGAAAATGGGGAAAGGAACGAGTTTTCATAAGATTAATTTAATGAAAACACTAGGTTCCCAGGTTTCCTCTGCCTTCCCTGCTATATGCTTCCGCACACCCGCTATACAGCGTGGAGCTAAGAAAAATAAGAAAATAAAATATTTTTGTCTCGAATAATTTATATGTTACAAATTGCGAGAAAAGAAATATATCAGTAAGCTGTAGAATGTTTTATAGTAACGACGGCCAAATGCTAGCAAATACCTAGCCAGTTATTATGAGAGAGCTTATTTTTCTTGTTTAATAGGGCAGAACTTCTAACACACGATTCAATTACTTAAATTATTATGGTTTTTCTTGCATTGTAATTAATCTTTAACGGTACAAACGATTTGTGAGATATGTTTCAGAATATCAGTTAGTTATGTAGGTTACGGTAACTAACCCGATTCCTCTTCTCTTTTTTATACATATTATTCATATTGAGTCCAGTGTGGTGCACTGGGAAAGGGTCTGACTATACAACGCGATGGTCATAGGTTCGATCGCTCTGTTTAAAAGGTATCATCGTCACTAATACAACGCGATGGTAATGGGTTTAGATCTCTCTGTTTGAAAGGTATCATTGTCATTAATAATTAAGTGTGAATTTGTACACAATTAATTTAATAAAAAGTCAAAGCTGCATCGATTTTCGTCAAGTCTAAGGCATTAAAAAATGTAGATTCTGATCCTTTTTTTGCATAAAATAATTGGAATTGGTCTTAGACTGGGGAAATGCCTTATGTTCATTTACCCACTTTGGTCTCAATTTAATTTTGCAGAAACTGACAAACTGATTGATAAAATTACGAGTTCATTAGCTCGTATCAGCATATGTTATTTACAAATATTGTATAGTCTATCAACAGACTGGCGGATTGTAGATCGTCAAATATTGGGATTACCGCGTGTATTACCACATTTCTATAATATATGTATATATTATATCTATATTAAAATTTGTAAGTGTTTGCATTATTTGTATTTGCTCCTTAAATTAAAGTTCTTTGAAATTAAAGGGCCTGTTGTGTATTTAAGGTTACGAAAATTATATAAAAAAAATTGAAATGACCATAAATTACTTTCGATTAATCAGTCATGAAGCATTTGCATGGATTGTTAACAAAAAGTCAGCCATTCTGTGCACGATTTACAAATAAGGCCCCAAAACTGCGCAGTAGGTACTATGGTGAACAATCACGCATATGTTACATGAATCCTATTTAAGTCGGGTTTTAAAGTTACTTTCACTGTTTGACAATTTCATACAGTTAAACCGTAACTATCTATAATCTCAGACATTTTCTCATGGTT
>DWLH01000251.1:0-25661 GCA_018249795.1 Heliconius telesiphe telesiphe | reverse complement strand
GATTTATAAAATATATATATATAAAAATATATTTATGAACAAATAGAGTAAGTTCTAAAAATTACAATGTAGAGTTAGTATGATGCAATAAATCTATATATTACATATATAAAAAATATTATTAAATCATTACAACACACTGTATAATGTTAAATTGTTTTAAAAATTCCATTGTACTGAAAGTCAAATTTACAAGGCTATATCAATTTAAATAAAAATCGAAAAAATCAGCTTCAACCTGTATCCCGCACAAAGCAGGGTAGGCAGAGGGAAGCTAGTGTTAAAACACTCCGCTCCCCACTTTCCGTCGAAATGCTTGTGGAGTGGCGGAACTGTACGCCGCGCTTTGCCTCGACACCAGGGAGAAGAAATGGGATCGAACCCACAACCAGTCGACTTTACAGTCACACTTTTATAGACTGGCCTCTATATACATATGGTTATATCAATTTTATTTCAATTTTTGCGTACAAATTTTTGTTATTAATAATTGATTTTGGTTTGTTTTCAGGTAAGCATTTTTTTCTAATACCTGCATTGATGTCACCATCAAGTAAATTTAAGAGGTAATTAAAATACATTTTAATTTCAGCGTTCTACGTCGCGTAATTTTCAGCATTGTCCGTCAGTCAGTTTATAACGGAAGAGATTTGTATATGTAACATATTATAGATTAAGCAACATTTTACTAAATAAGCTTAATACGTTTTATTTTATTATTTCTTTTTTTTTAACCGACTGGTTGTGGGTTCGATCCCCACTCGAGGAGATTAAATATTTACTTAAATTTATATTTTCATTTCTTCGCTCTGGTGTCGAAGCAAAGCGCGGCGTTGAGTTCTGCCAATTAGCACGCAATGCCTCCAGAATTCGGCAGAAAGTGGGGAACGGAGTGTCTTAACACTAGGTTCCCTCTGCCTACCCTGCTGCGTGCGGGATGCAGCGTGAAGCTGATTATTTCATTTTTATTTCGTATTTAACTTGACGCTGTATACCGTACATAGCAGAGAAGGCTCTTCTTACGGAACCTTGGAATCTAGAGTTAAGTCACTCCGTTCCCACTAAGAAACTTCTGTTCTCCACATTCCGCCGATTTCTGGAAGCATTGCGTGTTGAGTGACAAAACTCAACACCGTGCTATGATTCTAAAATATTAACGTTTCAAAAATTATTACAAAATATAAAAAAGCAGGCCATAGATTCTTTGCTTAGAAAACATAATATAAACCAGTTTAAAGCCATTTAAATAATAATTGGGTCTCCGAGTGCCGCTTAATGACAATTAAAGATAATTAACGTAAGCATTAGTCAATAATTAACGCTATCATAAAAATGCATAATCGGTCCACAGTTGTTTTAAAATGGCCATTTATTATATAAATATATATTTAAATGGAAATCGTTAAATTCTTTAAGTCCGTCCTGGCACAGTTTAAATTTACCTGATTAAATACGATTATACTAGATACAAATTAAAATTTATATCTTTCTTTAGTAGTAGTCCTGTATCTCGTATATAGCAGGATGAGCAAAGAAAATAAGTGTTAGTTTTCTAGGTACAGCGTGTTTAGTGGCGGAATTCAACGCCGCGTTTTTTTTCCTTGATTACAATAAGAAGCTGTCTGAGCCATTGTATCATGACAGCCATTAATCAAAATTACAAATGCTTGAAGATAAAATATAACTGAATACATTATAAATTACATATTTGAGGCCAGTCGTGGCGCAGGGGCACAAAGTGTGACTATAAAACCAACTGGTTGTGGGTTTGATCCCCACTCGAGGAAATAAAATATTTATTTACATTTAAATTTTCATTTCTTCGCTCTGGTGTCGAGGCAAAGCGCGGCGTTGAGCTGCCACTCAACACGCAATGCCTCCAGAACTTGGCGGAAAGTGGGGACCAGAGTGACATAACACTAGGTTCCCTCTGCCTACCCTGCTGTGCGCGGGATACAGCGTCAAGCTGATTTAATTTGATTTAATTTAATTTACATTATAAATATACTTAAACTTGACGCCAGTTTTGGCCCAAGTTGTAAGTTCGATAACCACTCGATTAATATTTTCATTTCCTCGCTCTGGTAATGAGGCAAAGCGAGGCATTAAGTCCCGTCATTCAACATGCAATGCCAAAGCGGTGAGCGGAAGTAGCAAGCGGAAGGGAGTGGGGAACGGGAAGTCGTAATGGGGATGACAGGTCTCAACACTGGGTCCCCAAGTTTTCTCTTTGCTAGGCGCGGAATACAGCGAGAAGATAAAAACAAGTTTTAAGGTTATATGAAACGACAGACACAAACTTTTTATTTTTATATATATATATATATATATATATATATATATATATATATATATATATATATATATATATATATTTGTATATGAGTTTATTATTTATTATATAAAAATCTTAGTTCTCTGTAAATTTTAGCGTATTTTTTATTATATTATTTATATGTCTAATTTTTTATTTTTACCTATATTGTATAAATCAAAATCAGCTTCACGCATCAGTATCCCGCACACAGCAGGGTAGGCAGAGGGAACCTAGTGTTGTGTCACTCCGTTCCCCACTTTCCGCCAAGTTCTGGAGGCATTGCGTATTGAGTGGCGGAACTCAACGCCGCGCTTTGCCTCGACACCAAAGCGAAGAAATGAAAATATAAATGTAAATAAATATTTCATTTCCTCGAGTAGGATCAAACCCACAACCAATCAATTTTACAGTCACATTTTATGCCCCTGCGCCACGACTGGCCTCATATTGTATACTTTATATGTAATCTTGATTTTATAAAGAACATTTAAAGAGAATATCTTCCCGCTGTATCTCGCATATAGCAGAGAAGGCAGAAGGAAGGTATTATTAAGGCAGTTCCCTACTTTCCGCCCAATTTTCAAGACGTGAAACTCATAAGTTATGAAAATAATTCATTACTACGAGTTAAAATCGAACCCACAACCATCGCGTTTATTGTCAGAAGGCCTCTTATAGAATATTCTCTTCTATTATGTAGAGAAAGCGGAGAGAAGTAACTCTTCACTTTTTTGCCAATTTTATTTTTCTTTATAAATGTTTTTTCTAATACTAAGCTTAACTTAAACCTTAATTAAAATTAAAAAATAACTGCGTTCTAGTGGCAAAGTTTAATACCACAATTTTTCTACCAGATCAAGGAAATGAAACGAATTCTTTCCCCAAATGGAGATCGAACCCACAACCAGACTCGACTACATAATGCTACTAATAATTCTCGTGGGCTGTAAACTAGTTAAAACGACCTACACAAGTATCGGTTGACCATTTCCGCGTTTTATATATGTATGTACGTATAATGTGAGACCAGTCGTGGCGCAGTGGCACGAAGTGTGACTGTAAAACCGACTGGTTGTGGGTTCGATCCCCACTCGAGGAGATGAAATATGGACTTTAATTTATATTTCCATTTCTTCGCTCTGGTGCCGAGGCTAAGCGCGGCGTTGAGTTCTGCCACTCAGCACGCAATGCCTCCAGAATTTGGCAGAAAGTGGGGAACGGAGTGTCTTAACACTAGGTTCCCTCTGCCTACCATGCTGTGGGCGGGATACAGCGTGAAGCTGATTTTTTTTTTATATATAATGTAGTTTTACCGATTTGGTCCGTGCTTACAAAAAGGTTTTATAGAAACCTGTTTCTAAATACAAGTTGTATATTTGATTTTTAGGCCAGTCTTGGCGCAGGGGTACAAGTGTGGGACTGTAAATGGTTGTGGGTGCGATTCCTACTCGAGGAAATTAAATATTTCACATTTTTATTTCTTTGCTATGGCATCGAGGCAAGGACGCGATAAGTTACGCCACTCAACACGCAATGCCTTTAGAATTCGGCGGAAAGTATGGAACAGAGACGGAGTGTCTCAACTCTACATATTTGATTTGGTTCCGTAACTTAAAAAGCAATATCTCCTAGTGTATAATCTTAAACAAAATTCCCTTTTCCTACTCTGTTATATGCAAAAACAAACCAAAATTAAATAAAAATCGACTATAGGTTGATTATTGTCAGTTGATTAATGTCAGGGATGTCAGTCGTGGGCATGTGGAGGCCAAACAAAGTGCTAGTGGACTATATTATATATTTTTCCGACCGCCGAGTATAAAAATGACGTAGGCTTCGTAGATTTGTTTGTGCCTTTTGTGTTAAATATTATGTTATCATAGGGTTCATCATCAAGGGTTGTGGGTTCGATTTCAACTTTGAAGAATGAATTATTTTTAAATGGCGCCTTCCGCCACTCAAACATCAATGTCTCGAAAGATGTGCATGTGGTGTGATGTATGTGTGGACCGGAGTGTTTAACACTAACTTTTATCTAACCAGCTATATAACTAAAAAAAATGGTATATTATTTAATTTAACCTGAGGCTGTCGTGGATCAGGGGCACAAGTGTGTGACTGTAACGTACCGGTTGTGGGTTCGATCCCCACTCGAGGAAATGATATATTTATTTAAATTTATATTTCCATTTCTTCGCTCTGGTGTCGAGGCAAAGAGCGGCGTAGAGTTCCGCCACCCAACACGCAATGCCTCCAAAATTCGGCGGAAAATGGAGAATGGAATGTCTTAACACTAGGTTCCCTCTGCCTACCCTGTTGTGTGCGGGATACAGCGTGAGCTGATTTTTTTTAATTTAATTTAACAAATATCTAGTATAGTCAATAATTTGAAATGATGTGCAGAATTCTTATCAAAACCTAATATATAATCAATGTATAAATCGTTAGACCTTTTGACCCCCACCTTGTGTAAATAAAGATATACATCTTGTTTTATTCTTCAAATAAATAAATATATATGTATTACAAATACATATATATTTATGTAAATTAATATTTTATTCAACAGCCTTCAAGAGGTCACTAATTTGATAAATGTTTGAATTATTTGAATATCTTGATAAACTTTAAGGCTAAATTTGCTCAGTGTTTGACTATAAACGTAGTGGCTGTGGGTTCGATGTCTCCGAGTTGTTACATATTATTTTTCATTTCTTTCGCAAGACAATGCGCCGAGTTGAATTCCGCCATGCAGTAAATATAGTAAATTTTATAGAAAAAGAAAATACTTATGAACATGACATTCTAAATGTCTGAGGTAACCTTTTGCGCGAGTATAGTAGGTTACATCTAAAAAAAAATAATTATTTGAACGAAGCGGGATTCAAACCCGCGCCTCCTGGAAACCGACGAGCCATGCGTTCTCAAAGTTTAGTGGTCGGAGAGCCCTTGGTCGGTTTCTGAGAGGCGCGGGTCCGAGTCCCGCTTCGTTAAAATTTTTATACGTTATCGAAATAAGTATTTTTCTTTCCTAAGTGTGGAATAACAACACTTTAAAAAAATGTTAAAATAACAAAAAAAATATATTCAATTTCAATCAGTAGTTCCTGAGATTAACTCATTCGACCAAACAAACTCATCAGTTTTATAGTAGTATAAAATATAGATAAAGCATATTTGGGCCTAGCACATATGTACCTAAGGCCCTACTTGAGGCAATCTAAATGTCAACAGTCGTCAAAACCGGTTGTTTTGTAATAATTTACGTCGACACTGATTTAAATCATAAGTTTTCAACAATTTTAAAATAGCAAATTTATAAAGAAATAACTCGATTTATTTTTTACTTTGTAAAATTTTGTTGTGAAACGCTGTTGTAAGTGTGTTAAATGTAGAGGTCGTTTAAAACAAATTATATATGTATGTGAGAAATAAACAATAAAAATATTTTCTTTTAATCTGTTCCATTATTTATATTTTTACATTATTATTATTATTATATAAAACAAATAAATATAAATATTGTTTTTGAGATATTGTGTGCTGAATGGCGGAACTCAACGCCTCCTTGCCTCGACACCAGAGGAAATTAATAAAAAAAAAAAAAAAATTTCCTCGAGTGGGAATCGAACCCACAATTATTCACAGTCACACACTGGTGCCGCTGCGTCACGACTGGCCTCAAAATCAATAATACAACTTGTATTTAGAAACAAGTTTCTATAAAACCATTTTGTATGCACGGACCAATTCGGCAAAACTACATTATATATACATATATAAAGCGAAGTTCTTTACCAAACTGGGAAAATGTAAATAGAAAATACAATCATCCCACCAGCGAGAATCGAACCGATAACCGTCACGCTTATTCCACGTCACGACGGCCCAAGCTTTAATATTATATAATATATTCGAAATAGTAAGTAAATATTACCTCACTTAGATATAATATTTAAAGAATATTAAGTACTAAAATGTTTATAGCCATTTAGTACCATTACTTAACTTGTCGATACACAAGTTTAAGTTTTTAATGAAAGTAAAAGTCGTTCGTTCTATTTTCTTATATAACTGTATTTTGACTTTTTAAGGGCTATCTGGGTTAATTGGAGTCATACTAACAACATAAATAAGTTGTAACAAGCGTATAAAAAATTCGACGTAGCTTGATGAGAACGTATGGCTTAGGGGTCATAGCGCCTGTACGGTTTCCAGGAGGCGCGGGTTCGAGTCCCGCTACGCTCAATTTTTTATACGTTTTCTAAATAAGTATTTTTCTTTCCTAAGTGTGGAATAACACTTTAAAAATGTTAAAATTCATGTATGCTTTTTAGTAGAGGCCGGTGGTGGCGCAGTGGAAACGAGGTAAAGAATTCGGTGGAAAATGGGAAACGGTAGTATGTGAATGGGGAACGAAGTGTCTTAACATTAAGGTTTCAGATTCCCTCTGCCTACCCTTCTAGTTGCAGGATTTCTCTAAAGCTAAGACAGGCAGGTTAAGCATATGGATTAGAATAGCGTTAAGACTGCGTTCTTTACATCCCGCAATTTTATTAAAACTTTATGCCTTGTTACCAGAACGAGGAGGGTTATCATTCCCCCGAATAGAAATCGAACCCGCAATCTTCACTTTTACAGTCAGACACTGTACTTTGATAATACTTTTAATTATATATTTTCTTGGCCTACTTAAAAAAAATTGAAACCAGCTTATGTTGTAAGTAATATTTGTTTGTAACGAACGCTCTCTCAAAACGCTCTCTGTTTTTATACCGTGTAAATTCTGTACGTACGTACTATATTATGTAAATGGGGCGAGACTACAATATATTTGTAAGCAATTGAGAAATTACCTACGATATAACGATTTCTTTTATTTAATTTTAGATTTCAAAACGACACCAAGTAGTTAAAAATATCAACAGTTTCCCATATATATATTTATTCATATAATGAGCACAATCTCGATATGTTTACTAGTAGGTAGTCCAAAGTTCCATCAGCCACCTTCCAGTTCCATCATCACACCAGCTCGATGGTGCCATAATACTGTATAGTCATATAATCTACATATAATTGCCAAAATTGTTAAGATTATACATTAATTACAAATGTTTGGCGAAAAATCGAGAACAGAAATATCTTAATGGGAACGGAGTGTTTTAACACTAGGTTACCAGGTTACCTCTACCTACCCTGATATGTGCTGGATAAATACGAAACAAAATCCTATTATAAATAAAATAAATAAATCAGTTTCGTGATGTACCTACTCCGCACACAGCAACGTAGGCAGAGTGAGCCTAGCGCTAAAACATTCCTTTCCCCACTTTCCTTCGAATACTGGAGGCATTCAGTGTTGAGTGGTGGAATTCAACGCCGCGCTTTGCCTCGACACCAGAGCGAAGAAATTAAAAAATATATATATAAATCCACAACCAGTGTTCTAGTATCTATATATAAAAATGTACCAAAGTCATTTACAACTAAGTACATAACAAAAACATTTCCAACGTTTCACACACAATACTTCACGGCTGTAAGTTCCAGATGCTACTAAATTTCCAGGACACGTCGCCCACATAAATCAGGCTACCTCATTATGTTGAACGCAAAAATTTTCCTTTGATATTTTAAACTGAAATGGGGTAGCTTCACGCTGTATCACGTATATGGCGGGGTAGGTAGATGGAACCCAGTTTTAAGATACTCCGTTACGAACAAAGCTATTTTCAAGACATTGCCTGTTGAGTTGCGGAGCTCAATTCCGCGCTTTGTCTTATTTTCAGAGTGATTAATGAAAATAATTAATTCCTCCGTATGCTTACAATCAGACGCTGTGCTGCTACGCCACAACAGATATAGAGTATTGGATATGGATGAATAATAAAATAGTATTTATTTTTCGTCTACAAAACGATAGTTCTGGATTATTTTCTGCTCAGAAGAAAGGGTATTGTAGTGATACTTATAAGCAATGAACGAACGAGAACGGAGTGTCTTGACACTTGGTTCTCTCTGTATTTACTCCGATATATATATATATATATATATATATATGAGCGACGCATAAATATAAAAAAAAAATTGATATTTTTCATACAAAATTTCATTTAAATTCTAATATATATATTTTTTATATTCTAATAAAATCATTCAAATATAAATAAAATCATACAGTTTATATTATAATGGCAACCATGAAAGAAACGTTTAATTTATTTTTTATTCATACCTATTTATTAATTACTTTGCCTTTGAATCAAAGTGTTGCGGTCATTCGAAATAAGTAGCAGCAAGGAATATTGCGATTTCACAACTAAGTATATACTAGGAGGGTTTCATTTTAGAGATAATTTGCTGTTTTTATTAGTTTTCTAGTCTGTTTTATTTAGGATTATTTACGATTCCACAACTAAAAGTAAAAAAAGAATACCTTTTTTATCCGTTGACCAACAGTAAAATGAAAAAAAAATAGTATAGAACTCTCGGTGGGCGACTCTGACTCGCACTTGATCGGTTTTATAGTTTAAATTTGATATGGTTCTTTTTATATAGCCAAATTGCAAGTCAATTAATATCTCTATACTTTATTTATACCAAAAATAAATTACCCCAACTAAGAATAGAACCTATATACTTATAAATAAATATAGTAAATACTGTAAACTACTGCATCATACAACCAGGTAGCCAATGACGCATGACCGCGTCGTTTTCTTTTTATATAATTGATTACTAGACGGTTTAAATGAGTCGAATATAGAATGTAATTTATGAGAAAATAATAATATAGACTTCCTATCTGTTATCTTATTCTTTATAACTTCACGCTGTCTCGCACGCAGCAGAGTAGGTAGAGGGAACCTGGGAACCTAGTGCTTAGACACTCCGTTACCATTAAGATATTTCCGTTTACTACTTTCCGGTGAACTCTGGAAGCATTGCGTGTTGTGCAGCGGAACTCAAAGCCGTGCTTTGCCTCAAAATACTAAGTATTAAATTCCCCCAAGTGCAAATTGAACCCACAACCGCCTCGTTTCCAGTCACACTCTTTTGCTTCAACGACACGACCGGCCTCAAAAACTAAAAAATATATACTTTAAATATTCTATATCAGCTAAAATCACTTGCTACTTCAAAGTTAGTCTTAACTTTTATCTCGAGGACACTTTTAATGATAATTACTGAAATATTTTACAAGCGAAACCGACTCCGCTACAAAATAAGCAATAAACGTAAAACGTAAAATTTTTTATAGCTTTTACGTGCTCTATAGTTTTTTTTACGTTATTGTAATATTGTAGTTCAAATTTCTTATACAAATAGGCTAAGTATCGTATTTAAATTATAAAACAATTTTACGCATTGGTTTTTGTAATTTTTTGGCATTTTTAATTCAAATATTAGTCAATGTTGTTTAAAACTAGTATTAAATATAAAGTATTTTTCGAGAGATTGCGTGTTGAGCGGCCGAACTTAACGCCGCGTTTCGTTTTGTTACTAGACCGAGTAACGGAAAACACCTCGAAATTATTACCTCGAATGGGAATCGAACCCGCGACTTCCGTTGCAAAATAGAAGTTAGTTTCAAATAAGATGCTACGAGGGCCTTGTTCTTCTTTAGTTTTTAAGACATATTTCATTCAATAGTAAACTAACTAGTAGATGTCAGTGGTAGCGCAGGGGCACTAGCTTGTAACTGTAAGCGCGATTGTTGTGGGTTCGATTGTCACTAAAGGAAATTAAAAAATAATGAATATATTATTTTCTTCCCTCTGGTGTCGAGGTAAAACTCGGCGTTGAGTTCCACCATTCAACACGCAATACCTCTAGATTTAGGCGAAAAATTGTTTTAACACTAGGTTCCCTCTGCCAACTCTGCTATATGCGGTAAACAGCGTGTAGCTATAAAAAAAAGTATACATAAATCACCATTTTATACTTTAATCCAGTATGCGTGTTGGCATCTATCACGCTCTAATTACAATAACGTACCTACAATATGTGAATTTCTCAGCAAAAATTTTAAATGCGTGTTAGAATTGCACTATTATTTTTAATATACTGTTTCTTGAAGAAGAATTTCGATAAGATACAAGCATGGGGCTGTAACGACTCTTGTGGGTTGGATTCCCACTCGGAGAAATTAATTATTATTTATTTCATTTCTCTTTTTTTTCACTTAACACGCAATTCCTCCTAAATTCGGCGGAAAGTGGGGAACGGGAAGGTTCCGTTTGCCTACCCTACTAAATGCAGGATACAACATGAAGCTGAAAAAAAAATAGTAGTTAGAAGCCATCTTGATGCAGTTGTCAGCGTGTAACTGTAAACATTATGGTTGTGGATTGTATTCCATATTGTTATTTGTATGAAACAAGAACATTTTTCCATTTTTCTAACATGACAAAGTTCAGTGTTGAGTTTCACTACTCAACAAATAATATCTCGGAAATTAGGCGCAAAGTGGAGAATGCAGTGTTGAATGTACACATTAGGTTCCCACAGCGTACAGCGTTAAGCTAATCAAATAAAAGTACAATGATTCCTTGTAATTTGACAGAAAGTAATAAACGGAGTGTCTTATCACTAGATTCATGCCCATCTGGTTATATTATGGAGATATTATTATTATATGAGATACATGAAGTCAAAAAAAAAACAATCAATATAAAATTCCAACCAGTCCATTACTCTCTCCTGTCACAGGGAAATTAGATCCCCAACTTTACCTAAAGTTTTGATGTATTTGTTTAAAACGAAAGCTGAAAGGTTTTGTAAATTATAAAGTTAGCGGCTTCGGCGTTATTTAGTATTGTACGGTATTTTTGATAACTTTTTTTTATACATTTTTTAATAGCTCTGCGCTGGAGGCATTGCTTGTTGAGTGGCAGAACTCAACGCCGCGTTTTGTCTCGTTACCAGAGCGAGGAAATTAAAATATTAAATATTTCGTTTCCTCGAGTGGGAATTGAACCCACAACCTGTCTTGTGCCCTTTCCTCGACTGGCCTCAACTCCTCCTCGCTTATATTTGGCTGAATACTCTTACCTCTGGAACTACTGGTTTTGATTGAAAGGCGGAACTCAACGCCGCGCTTTATCTATTAGAAAAGAGACTCTTCTACTCACCACGGAAAAACCATTGAAAACTAAAACAAAAAAAAAAACCATTTTATTGATAACTTCCATAGCGACGTATGTACGTAGTTTATACTAGTAGGCTAATTACAAATTACGATGATTCAACATTCTGCAGAAACTTTTGCCAAATTTTCTTTTGAATAGTGAAGATAAATATTTTTTTCGTATATCGATATTATTTATAATAATATCGAAATAGTTTATAAATTATATCGATAGTTGTATTAAGAAAATTACTCAATTTTTTTTGTGTATATTGAACACACTGAATTTTATTAAAAGATAACATAATATTTTAATTATATAGAAATGTTAAATGACAAGGTTTCAGTTTAGTTTCAAGTTTCCAGGTTCCTTTTGCCTACCCTGCTATGCAGGAACAGGAACAACAACAAATAAAAAATATATAAATATTGTTTCAAAGCCATTGTAACTTTAATCATAGCATTTATATAAACTAATCAAAATTTTGCAACAAGGGCGTCCAACCTACTTAAATATTCTTAATATTTTGAATCGATTATTATATGCTAAGTATTTACCTTGGTCTCATCTTCAACAGGTTTTCTATTACATACAGTTTATAATACAAATAATACCATATGATACCGCTTTTGTGGCTTGAGATATGTTTGATTAAATAGATTGTATGTCGGTGGTTGTACGTTCAAATTCAACTAAGAAACAGAAGTATATAGTATTTTGAAGTAAGCAAGCAATTTCGCGCTTTGCCTTTTTACCAAAGCGAGGAAATTAAAATATTAGATATTTCATTCCCCCGACTGGGAATAGAACCTACAACCGTCGCGTTAATAGTCACACGCATTGTACGTCTACACTACGACGGCCTCAAGCTCAGTAGTTTATTAAAATTATATTATGATTGTACATTTTGAATGTCAAATTTCGTATTAAAATAAGCAAAAGAAACCAATTTCAATCGTAATAATAAACGACAAAATATCTTTGTCCTTTACATTATGAACAAGAACTATATGAGACTGACCTCTGTTTAAAAGATAAATCTTTAAGATTTTAAGCACTATAGAATAAATATTTGCCTCATTCTAAGTTAATATTTAAGTTATTTTTATTTGATTGAGATTAAAGTAGGTTAAAGTAGTAGAAATAATCTACAGTCTCCGATTTGTGGTAATTTAAAAATTTTAAGACTGTCGTAGCGCAGGCTCTGAAGCGTGCGACTGTAAACACGATGGTTGTCGGTTCAACTTCCACTCACATCTGGCAATTTAAAACTAAAAAAAAATGACTGAAGAAAAACTTCGTCAGTTCTCACTTACAAAATAAACAAACATTTATATAAATGATTATATTGACCCTAACTAGTTATATATTTTTGTATAATCAATTAAATAAACGGTTTGATGAACGCCCAAATCGAGTTTTTTTTTTGACATCAACATACATTAGAAAAGAAATTTGATCAAACCTGTCAATACAACATATAATATTAATATACGCTTAGACCATCGTAAGTTAATGATTAACTGAACTGTAGTCACTCAGTAGGTAAATCATTTCTTTTTTCTATTTTATCTCTTGTCTTTCCTGTCATGCGGGAGTTTTTATTTTTGACTACCCTGCTATGAGCGTGACGCTCTATCCCACATATAGTAGGGTAGGCAGAGAGAATCAGGGGATCCAGTGTTAAGATACTTCATTCCCAATTATACTTCCATTCTCAATTGCCGCCCAATTCTTGCGTGTTGAGCGGCGGAACATAACGCATTTTGACTCGTTACCAGAGCGAGTAAATAAAATATTAAATATTTCATTCTCCCATTTAGGAATGGAACCTACAATCACTGCATTACTGTCGCACGCTTGTGCACCTGCACCTCAAAGACTTATAAATAAATTAATAAAAAATAAATTTCCTTAACTTAAATTTTACCGTTATGACAATTTTTTTGCGGTAATATCTATCGTTATCTTTATTGATAAATCAACTAACGATCTAATATCTGTAATTTAAATTACATTAGTCAAAGTTAATTAACAAATTATTGACATTTTCATTTTAAATTGATAATTTTAAATTTTTTTGCATTTCCATAATAACCGTAAAGGATTGTTTACGCTATCTATAACAAAAAGTCATTAAGAGACAGAACTTAACGCCGCGCTTTTTCTACTTACCAGAGCAAGAAAATGAAAATAATTTATTTGTCTCTAGTGGGAATAGAACGCCATTGCGTATATAGGAATTTAAATACTCCTTTTATTATATGAATTTAGTGTTTGGAGCTCCTCACCTTGCAAAGCTGTAGGCAACTGTACACTGAATCCGTAAAATACTAAATTATTTCTTCTCGTAACTTTTAGTTCGATTATAGTGTAAGGTTTAACACGTTTTACACTATAAAATATATTAAATAGAAAAAAAAACATCGATATTTTACATTTTTTATTAAGCACCTCACTAGTCATTTCTAGGTCGAGTTGTCCAAAAAAGGCTTATTAGGGATTTATCAGCCTAGTACTAATATTTTCGCTGCATTCGAATTTCCTTTGAAATTTTTACCACGAAAAACAAAAAGAAATATGTTGAAAAATTTTTATTCCTTAACCTTATGTTATTATATAAAGAAGTTAGTTTGGCTGAACGCGCTAATATCAGGAACTGCTGGTTTGGATCGAAATATTTTATGTGTTGTATAGTCCACTTACTTAAGAATGGCTATAAGCTATATTTTATGACATTAGGTGATCTAACTTAATTGTCATATACAACGAATAGTTATTTCCATTTCACTACACTAGCGAAACCATGGGCGAAAGCTAGTTTTTTTTATATTATAAAAGAACATATTGATATTTTATGGAATTTAAAATATTTTATAGCCTGGAATTGTATCTTGGACTTGCCTAGAATATTTTTCTATAATTACTCGTATCCATATCATACTTAGTTAGACCTGTTGCTCGTAAAAATATTGAACACGTCATGATTATGAAAGATGATGATTGATTATAGATAGTAACAATGTGGTATTTTGATTTATTATAAGCTTCCTCTTTCTTTTGACTAAAATAATATTTAATTATATTTTTTTTACCCTATAGAGGGGGCGTCTAGTGTTCAGACAGTTTTCACAGAGATGCAGAGTAGCGGAGCTCAACGCTGTGTTTTATTTTACTAGACTGCCGAAATGAAAATCACTTAAATATACATATTTACATGTAAACGCAACAGGTTGTCGGTTCGATTGCCACTCGGAGGAATGAAATGTTAAATACTTTAATTTCCACGCTCCCGTAACTAGGCAAAGCGTGGTGTTGAGTTCTGCCACTCAATACGCAATACCTCGAGAATTCGGTGGAAAGTGCGGAGGGAAAATGTCTCAATAGGAGCGGAATGTCTATCACAAGGTTCCCAGGTTCACTCTGCCTACCCTGCGTGTGCCGGATACAACGTTACGCTAAAAAAAATCTGAATAGAGATCGAACCCATAATCATTGCGTCCCGACACTGTTCTAATATTATATTGATAATACTATAAGTGCATGTTCATTTCACAATGTTTCATTTACTTTATAACGTACATGTGTCCAGTTTTAAAGGTCCAACCTATCGGTACTAAATGACCTTATCTAATGCTCAAACATAGTGTAATGTAAGGATAGAGTGTGCGTTATAATTTAATTATTTTTACGTTTGTATGCTTTTTGAGCAGATAAATTATGTTAAGCTATGCTCTCCGTGTTTCTTTTAAAAGAGAGAGAAAAGAAATAATAAATTCTTTCACCTATTTACGCTCTATCCTGCATATAGCAGAGTACAGTCTTAAGAGACTCCATTTCCTACTAACGCCCAATTTTTGAGATACGGTACGTTAAGTGGCGGATCTCAACGCCGCGCTTTGGCTAGCTACCAAAAGCAATGATATGAAAATGAACCGTCTCCCAACCGGAAATTGAACCCACAGCTACCGCAATCACATTCAAACACAAACCACTGCGGCACGCCACTATAAATAAGCATATATTATTTAAAAAAATACAATAAAATAAATATCTATCGAGTCTAAGCGTTAAACGCTCTACAATGCGGCCTTTTCCTTTCATTTGGCCTTGCGCATGCGTGATATAGTAACGTTAGCACTGTGCATACAGCTTTGGAAGTAAATTGTTTAAGTACTTGGATTTTCAGTTATTGTAGTGTATTGTAGATTGGTGGTTTTTAGAGGGGTAGTGGGTTCTTTTTTATTAATTTTGTTGATGAAAAAAATGTGCTCATTGCTTTATATAATAGCGTCTGATTGTAATCGAGGTGGATGTGAGATCCATATGCAATTGAGGACAGCTATTTTTACCTATTTTTATTTATTTACTTTGAGGCCACTGTGGCGTAGGAGCCCCGTGCTCCGTGCGAGTCTAAACGCGACAGGTTGTAGGTTCGATTCCTAGTCGAAGAAATTAAATATTTAATATTTTCATTTCTTTCGTTCTAGCACCGAGGCAAAGGTGGCGTTAAAAAATCGGCGGAAAGTGGGGAACGGAAGTGTCTTAATGGGAAACGGAGTGTTTTAACACTAGATTACCATGGCAAAGAGCTGCCTACCCTAAATAGCTTAAGTGGGCCATATCGAAACCTAGTCCATTCCTCAATAAATGGATTATTTAACACAAAAAAAAATCGAATCAAGCCAGTACTTACTTACGTCCTGAGATTACAACGTTAAACTAAACGAACTCTTCAACCATATAATATTAATACAGTAGTATATAATAAAGTGATAGTAATAAATTAAATTCTACATTTTATCGTTTATATCAAAATGAATGTTAATTGACACGCACACACATAAACACAAGGTCGTGTGCATTTTTGTGAAATTTTAATGATTACTGCATTGATTATATGAAATACTTTATATAATAAAAAAAATATGAAATAAAAAAAATTAAATTGTAGCTTTTTGGTATTTAATAAAATTATTATATTTTTATACATTTACTCTCGCATATAGTAGGGTACGAAATGGGTACCTAATATTAAGACTCTCCAAGCACCACCCAGATTCGAAACTATTTGGTAGCGATACTCAACACCGTGCTTTGTTTTGTTGTCAAAGCGAGTAAATCAATTCATTTGTCCAGCAGGAACTGAACCCCATACATACATACAGTTAATGCGAGGAAATCAATTCATTTGTCAAGTCGGAATCGAACCCCATACATACCTACAAAACTACTATTATAAATATATAAAAATCACAAATTAGGCATCGGGGTCAGTGCCGCCATGGCATGTGTTAAAACAATCATTAGGAACGAGGCTTCCAGACCATTGAGGTCAAGAAGTCATTGTAGCTGAATTATTTCATTTATTCAAAATTTTGTATAGGCCTGTTTTTAAAATTATAATATTTTAGCATTGAAAAACTAGTATGTACCTAAGAGAAGTGAAAGAAATTAAAAAATTGAAATTTTTTTTGAATGTGAGTTCTTTTCCCACTCGAGGAAATGATATGTATTTTTTTTCATTTCATTGATCTGGTAACTAGGCAAAGTGCGGCGTTGAGTTGCGCCTCTCAACACTTAACGCCTCCAGAATTCAATAGAAAGTGGGGAACGGAAGTGTCTCAGCACTAGGTTCCCAGGTGCCCTCAGCCTCCCCTACTATGCGCCCTTACAACAGTGGACAACGAGAACCTAGTATCAAATTACTCTGACATCCACTTTACATTCAAATTCAAGGCTATTTTGGTGGCGGAGCTTAACACCACGCTTTATCTTACCAGAGCGGGGAAATGAAAGGAATTTTAAACTCAATCAGTAAGTAATAACAGAATGGAAGTATAAAATATTCAATCGTACCGTTATTAGTGTAGCCATAGTGTTTCATTAAGCAACAATAAAAAGAGTCAAGATTTTAATCTTGAGAATGAACAAAGAGTAGAAATTAAATAAACATGATATAATTATTAAAAAGCTTCACACATTTTCTTGCGTTATGGGGTAGGCAGAGGGAACCTGCTGTTAAGTACTGTAACCGCACGTTAGTTAACGTCCCCCACGCAATGTTCAATTATCGAGACATAGTCTATCAAGAAGCTCCGCGAATTTTCTGTCTAACAGAGCAAGGAAATGAAAATCCTTCATTCCATTGAGTGAAAATCGCAATCACAAGCTTCACGCTGTAACCTGCACATAGCAGGGTAAACAGAGAGGACATGAGACATAGTATTAAGACACTCCATTTCCATTAAAACACTTCCATCTATTACTTTCCGTCGAATTCTTGAGGTATTGCATGTTGCCGCTCAACACCGCGCTTTGCCTCGTCAAGTGAAAAAATGAAAATATGAAATATTTAATTTCCTCGAGTAGGAATCGAACCCACGAACAACATGCCGCGTTTACAGTTGTACGCTTGTGCCCCTGCGCCACGATTGACCTCAAAATAGTAAACATTTCTACATTATAAACTAATATTCTTTGAGAAATTATGAACGTTTTAATTATTTTTCTTTTTAGTGGTAACCGCCCATTGTGGAGGTTTAAAATTAAAAGCGCTCGGGGAGCTGTCCTTATTTCCTAGATACATAAGGCAGGTCGGGCTATTAATTATAAATAGCTTTACTTTTTCATTTTTTTTTGGTTGAAGTTACAAATTTGCGCGCATAGAGGTGTTTTGAATGGCGGAACTCAACACCGTGGTGTATCTACTAACTGTTTACCTACGAATTGTTTATTATATAGGTACATTAGGTTTAATAATAATTATATTAATAATTAGAGCTTTGGCTATCGGGAGCTTGACTAAGTTTATTTATTTTTTTTATTTACTTATAGTTTTTATTTTTATAAGGATATATATATATTGGATTTTTTAAAGATAACTGTTCTATTATTGTCTTTAATATTATCATAGCCAATATTTTATATTATTTAAAATAAAAGATCAATCTTATATTATAATATCACGAAATTTAAACATAAGCTTCGAAAGCTTTACGCATCTTCTACATACAGAAGGATAGGAAATCTCAGATAATGCTAAAAGAGAATTGAGAAAGGAGAAGTAAGAGAGGTGTGGGAAATCTCAATTGACCTTCAAGAACACAGTACAGATGATACTGGAAAAAGGTCACGCAAAAAGCATGTGGACTCCAAGAGAGCATGCATGAAGAGGTTTACGATAGTGAACCAAGTGAAAGAGATGTGCGTAGCGTTTGACTCTCCGTTTTCCCTGGCTACCCCAGCAGATAGGATAAAGCGTATAGCTAATAAGAAATTCCTGTAATTAATAAAATAATGCCTCGTCCAGAGAAGAACCAACAAAATACAAAAAGATATACTATCTCAATAACTACTGAGCTATGTTACCCTAAATTCAAATTCCAATCCATAGACAAAACAACTAAATCCTCTAACGATTGTCTTTATTGTTATTGTACACAAATCTGCAATATCGTTAGATCGTAAAACTCAAATTTGCATTTCACCGGTAAGTGTTTAGCGGAACAAGCTGAAGCTAGAGTTTGGGAGTTCATCATAAAATGTTATGGGGTAGCGACAGCATATTTGTAAAACTATTTTATATAACTAAGGAGATATATAGCAGTGTGGAGGGAACCTAGTGTTAAGACGTTCCCTTTTGCGGCATGCCGTATTTCCGCCTTGCAAACATTACGTGTTGTGTGGTGGAACTCAACGCCGCTTCGTTTCGTTACCACAGCGAGGAAAGATTTGAGAAGATTGCGTTTTTTCAACATAAATTGTTGTATAAACATGTAAAATAAAAGAAAAGGAAGCACAAATTAATAGTTTACTATCTTCTCTAAGAGGTTAAGGCCAGATATGCAAATATAAACAAAAAAAAAGTATAAATAATTTTATTATAAAACATTTTTTTTTTCCCAACAGTACATTCTAATTTAGATTATAACTAATACCGGTTAAAGTTGGTATTCGGCATTCATAGGAAATTACAATGAATTGGGTTTTAGATTTAAGCTTTAAGTATAGAATTACATAACGAGTGTAGTTTGCTTGAGTTTAGCTGCAATAAATGAAAGTTTACATAGGAAGGATGTATTTTGAACATATTTTATATGTATAGTTAAACTTTCCAGTTGTGGCGCAGGGGTACGTACGTGCGACGGTAAGCGCGATAGGTTGTAGGTTCAATTTCCATTCGGAGGAATGAAATATTTAATATTTTTATTTTCTCGCTTTGATAACGAGTTAAAGTACGGCAACTCCGTACTTTGACTCGTTACGCCACTTCCAAAATTTGGCGGAAAGGGGAAGTATTCTGTAGGCAGGAAGGTAAGTTCCCTGATTCCCTTTCCCTAGCCTTTCCAATGCCTTTTAAGTGTAGGATACAGAAAGAAACTAAAAAAAAAGAAAATATTCATTTAAAATTTCATGATTTTCATGACTATACCTCTATAAACCACACATAAAAGGCTAGAAAACGTCAAAAAAGAACACCAAAGCGAACAACCAGAGTGGCTGCTACCACTCCAAAGGTACGCGTTTACCTTTAAAATTAGTAACTTTTCAGTGAAAAAAAAACTCGACAGCACAGCTTTATAAAGTTCCCTCGTTATTGGTTTTACAGTAACATTTTTCGTAGTTCATTTTAATTTTATTTGTGGAATGTATGTGAGTGTGGAGTACATACATTCATATCTAACATTAGTTAGCTGACTCTATTAAAAATATTCCAATTCAAAGTTAGAATGTAAAAATTGTGAGAAAGTTGGAAACTTTTATTTAGGTCACCTGGTGTAGTTAGTGAGGTGAGTTTTTCTGTTTTTACAGTTAATTTAAACGTGGTATTAGAAAGTCCTGACGGTATTATATATACTGTTTTGTAAATAAAGCTGCAATAAAGAAATGCTAATTTACATTTTTTAAATTTATTTATTTTGCTTCACGCTGTATCTCACATACAGTAACTATTATAGGCAGAAGGAACCCAGTGTTAAGACACTCGGTTCTCCAATCCTTGCTCAATTTTCAAGACATTGTGTGTTGAGTGGCAGAACTCAACACTGCGCTTCGTCTTGTTACCAGAGCTAGTACTATTAGCAGTCAGACGGTTCTTTTTTTACTATTAAAGGCTCCATTTCGAAAGTGAATATTAGTAAGTGATATAGCTGCATTATGTATAAAACTGAATTTTGAAGGATATTGAAATTTTATTGTCACGTTTTATCCTTCTTGCGAGTTAAAGAGATTTTATATTCATAGAAAACTGAATTAAATTATAATAAAATCTATGTATAATTCAAATCCAGCTATTTATGCTTGAAGCGTAATACAAAATAAAAAGATTTGCTTATATTGTATTTAAATATTTTATAATACATTTATAAATTATTTAAAGACAATATTTAAAAATAAAACCAGACAAGCGCGAATCGGGCTCGACCACCGAGGGTTCTGTACAAAAATACTCTAGTCTCGAGCTTTTTCTGAAATTCGGCCTCCAATACCAAGCCCTTTCATCTGATACCTCACTTGAACTAGCGGCTTTAATACCAATTTTTTCCGTATCCCGTATTTTAAAGCTATTATTTTTTAGGATTTAACCACAAATGTTTAGTTTTCAGATTTTTTCCTGAACTAGTACTTCCTTTATAGTGTTGAAATACGCGTTTTTTGCGGTACAAATGGTCTATTTTTATTTTTTTAGTAAATTTAGAAATATTCTTTTTTCAGGAAATCAAGGGACCATAGACCTAAGTATATGGTTTGAATTTCAACTTAATATCTCCAAGCGTTCCTGAGATAAAGACTCTTGACAGACAGACCTACAGACAGATGGACCACAAAGTGATCTTGTAATGGTTCCTTTTTTGTGTACGGAACCCTAATGAACGAAACATTACAGTAAAATAATGAAATGAAGAATTTAATATTTTCATTTCCTTCATCTAAACTGACAGATCTTGAAGAATCTGGAGTGTCTATCTGTCTTGTTCTCTCATCTTTGCATCTACCTATCTACCCTATAAAAAAGTAGTAAGTTACTATAGTACCAGTACCAGTACTCGAATAAAAAAAAAATATTTCCACAAAAAGATATGTTTTTCATCTGTTTTATATACGGTAAATAAGGTGAACACTCAGCCACTATTGCTTACATATATTGGGCTGTAAATCAACAACGGATAGAGGCACAATATCAGCCTATGAATAATGCATAGGGGATATTAGACCGCGTGGAAGGTAATATTAATTTTATCCCCCAATACAATGTAAACGTGTGTAACGTGGGTTATATAATACGCTTTAACATAAATTCATTTAAATTTTTTATATATATATTTATAATAAGCTTTGAATAATGGTATACAGGGTCTTCTTCAAGTTCAAAGTTCAAGATGGCTCGAAGAATATCACTAATATATAAAGGCACGACGCGAATGTGTTACTGAAGAAAATTATAGAAAACAATAAAATAAAAATATTGTATATTTTCAATGAAAATTATTACAAATTTTCAAATAAATAGTTATTTAACATAAAGTATTATCTTATATTAAAAGTTCTATATTCTATATGAATCGATATCCTATATATTCTATATATAATATAGTATATGGGTGCATAAACTAATATTAATATAATAAATTTACATTTGGTGCATTCTATTAAAAGTCAACATCTTTTGTGGGTACAATCTGTACATTGTACTTTTCTTTTATGTCACTTATAATAACTTTGTTTATTTTTTTTATTAAATGATATAATAGGTTAGAAATTTTATATAACCTAAGTAAACAAATTTAAAATAAAATAAAATACAATAAATAAATATAACCTATATAAAATTTTATTTAATATTCAATTACTAATCTACTTTAATGTTTACTAATATTAAATAATATCAATCTCTCTGACTAAATATTATGGTTTTATATTTTTTTTATTAATGTTTACAATCAAGATCTACTTTACATACAAAATATTTCAAAGTTCAATTTATCCAATATGACAAATCAGGGGTTTGGATCCAAATACCTATAAGCCACACTATTCCTAAGTTCAATTTCCGTTTCGGACAAATGGCTATATTGACCTGAAATATTTATACTATCAATATTTTTAAAAAGGATGCATAATTTGGAACCTTCATAGGGAAGTATCACAGTATCAAGCTGTAATGATGAGTAAATGGATATTGTGGATTGGATTCCATTTTGTAGTGTCTTAAAATTCTCCGTATTATTTTTTTTATTTTTATTATTATATTGTTTCTTAATTATTATTGTTTTGTTACAGTTGCCACCAAGACTGTTACGGTGGACGGTCACCGTTCTTCTTGTAATCGCCGTCATCACTCCCACCTCAGATTCAACGAGTAAGTATTAAAATAGTGATATTTTTCTCTGTTTTTGTCTCTTAATAGATATAGGGGTTATAATGACTAAGAATCCTAAATTGAAAAGTATTATTAGTTTAAAATTAAAAATGCATGCTTAAGTTTTAAATTTAAAATGCATAAGCCTAGACATTTACATTTAAAATTAAAATGCATGAATTTGTTTAAAATTTATTTTATATATTAAAAATGTAGTAGATAAGATAGTTCTTGAGTCCATTAGAAAAATTTTATTAATTTCAAGAGGAACAGATTCAAATCCTGTCCTACATTTTCACAAATTTCTTAATTGATTCGAATTAAGAGTCTGACTAAGTGGAAAGGAAGCTTTTTTAGCTTTACACTCTATCTCGTATATAGCTGAGTAAACAAAATTATATAATATGTTAAAAACCTCCATTCGCCATATACCGCCTAATTCTTGAGACATTGTGTGTTGAGTAGTGAAACTCAATGCCGCGCTTTATCTACCAGAGCGGGGAAATAAAAATAATAATAAAAAAAAATCTAATCAGCTTCACGCTGTATCTCGCACAAAGCAGAGTAGGCAGAGGGAACCTAGTGTTGAGACACTCCGTTCCCCACTTTCTGCTGAATTCTGGAGGCATTGCGTCTTGAGCGGCAGAACTCAACGCCGCGCTTTGCCTCGAGACTAGAGCGAAGAAATGGAAATATAAATTTAAGTAAATATTACATCTCCTCGAGTGGGGATCGAACCCACAACCAGTCAGTTTTACAGTCACACATCATGCCCCTGCGCCAAGACTGGCCTCAAATAAAAATAATTTAAGATAAAAATCATCGTGGAGAACGGAAGTATCTTTATAGGAACGGTCCCAACACTGGTTTCCTGGACCCTCTGCCTACTCTGTTATGGTCAGGATATCTCGTGGAACTAAAAAAAATATCATTTCCCCGTAATTGGTGATCAAACTCACGACAATAACGCTTATAGTCAGGCGCTGAACCACTACGCTACGATAGTGTTAATTCTTTAATGTTGGTATTTATTAATAATAATTACTTTACTAACCCCAAAAAATACACAACAAAATAACACTGCCTTTCCACTTGGAAAGGTAGTGTTTTAGTGTACTTTTGAGGTTGAATATGACGACAGAGAGTGGAGGCACTAAATATTTACTTAGAATACAAGAAATATTAACAAATAACAAATTTCCACTGGACACATTTGCTTTGTTTTCCAAACAATATTGAGTAATAAATTTCCTTTATTTTGAAATCAATGCCTCGTGGGGACGTATCAGTAAAAAAACGATTTAAAACTTTAAAGTAAAGTAGTAAGGTTCAATTTTCTGTGATATTATTTAAGGTATAATGTTATTTATGTACGATACATTCGACTCACTTCACGTTATGACGGGTTTATATTGTGTTTAAATTATTGAAGTTACTGAATATAATTTATTTGATTTTGATAATATTGTATGTAATGAAATAAGTTATTTTACAATAATAATAAGCGTGCAAGCAGCAATAGCTGTGGGTTCGATTCCCACTTTGTGATTTTATTATTTTTGCTCTTGTAGGATAAATGCATGCAATTAAATTCCATAATGAAAACACACAACGTCTCTAGGCGGAAGTGTTATTTATGGAATATAACACTTTTGGCTAATAAAAAAATATTGAACATTTTTAAATGAAAATACCTACACGACATCATACAGTTACAAAATTAATAATTCACAATTCTTCTTATCGATTAATAGAAAGAGTTTTAGAAAAAATATTAAAAGACACTATACAAAAGTGTTCAAAATTCACCACCTCTATATATTACGCTACCACAATTAGAATGTTTTATATAGGTATCTACGATCAAAATTAAATAAAATAAAAATACTTATTTTTGAAAATAGGTATCTACTTTATTAACTAGTTATTAACAAGCCCAAAATTTTCCAGGCGTACGAAGAAGACTGCGGAAACCAAGCAAAGTGTCCACAACGTCATCGACCAGCTCATCCAGAACCACCGATCAAGTTATATCCGCTAGCGTGAACAGACCGAAGATACGTGGTCGACCCACCTTAGCCAGCAGGAAGTCTTCAGCTGCCATTGACAATTCCGTTGGAACTGATGATCATAAGAATAAAGATGGATATAAGGTAAAATTACATTCGATTCCCATTCTGAGGAATGATTTATTTTAGTAACGTTAGTCTAGTAACAGGAATAGCAGCGTTGAAGGCCACTACTTAATATGCAATGTGTCGAAAACTGAGAAAAGGAGTGTCATAACACTAAGTTCTCTCTGAAATTCTGCTATGTGCGGAATATAGCGTAAAGCTCAAAGAAGAAAAAAAAACATTTCGAATAAAAGTAACGTATAAACATTTAAACTTACCCAAGCTCGCGCTTGTCTAAATATTATTCAATTTCTAGATATATTATTATATTTTTTCTTAAACTTTGTATAAGGTTATTTTTATCTTAATAATTTCACTGAAAAATTATATAGAATGATTCATTTCAATTAATTTTAATACAATTAAATAAATTCTTATTAGCTTATATGATAAATAAAAAAGTTATCAAACACCCTGTAGAACCTATTGTTGAATTTTGTATGTGATTCCAATAGTTTGGTTAAACTATTTTTCACAATATTCTTTTGTTATTTAAGTTGGTAATATATTTTTGTTTGGTTTATTTCAAGAATTCAATACCTAAAACTAAACTAAACTAAACTAAACTAACTTCACGCTTTATCCCTAGCGGGGTAGTCAGAGAGAACGGAGCGCCAAACGCTACGGTCTCTACATACCTCTTTCGCCTCGTCCACTGTCATCAACCTCTTCAT
>DWLH01000250.1:0-25681 GCA_018249795.1 Heliconius telesiphe telesiphe | reverse complement strand
TATTTTTATTTTAAACATTCAATTGAAGATTCTTATGGGAGGTACGAAAATGCGATCTAAAGTTTTAATAACTTTCTCATTAAAAATCTTCATTGCGTTGCAAACATACATTATAGGTATATCAAAAAACCGAACATAATTTAGTGTGTTAATTAAATAATTTTGTGGTTTAAGCGGGCGAAGCCGCAAGCGGGTCGCTAGTATTTTAATAAAAGAAAAGAATATCTTTCTTCGGGTCAATATGACGGTTGTGTTCCAGAAGAAGAATATAAATAATGCGTCTATTTCTGCCAAAAGACTTAAAGAGTCTTTGAAGAAAAATGAAAAGTAGTCGTAAAGGAGCCGTCCACAAAATGTAAACCAAGTTGACCTAAAATACATGAGAAATCACGTGCGGAACAAAGGCGTAATATTAATCGGTCTTGTAAAGGAGCACTTCCTGAAGTTTCAAAAACTCAAAAACAATTAACAGATAAACACCCTATAGTGCATCGAGTAGCCGTGAAACGTTAAAAACCCAAAGGTTTTTTAACCGAGATAAAACCTTTAATAAATAAATCAGCTTCACGCTGTATCCCGCACACAGCAGGGTAGGCAGAGGGAACCTAGTGTTTAGACACTCCGTTCCCCACTTTCTGCCGAATTCTGGAGGCATTGCGTGTTAAGTGGCAGAACTCAATGCCGCGTTTAACCTCGACACCAGAGCGAAGAAATGGAAATATAAATTTAAATAAACATTTCATCTCCTCGAGTGCGGATCGAACCCACAACCAGTCGGTTTTACAGTCATACCTCGTGCCGCTGCGCCACGACTGGCCTCAGATAAAACCTTAAATTGAAAAAAATCCAGTTGTAGAAAAAAAAATTTTTTCGGGTAGGCCGAAAAGTGTACAACAAAATAAAATCGTGTTACGTTTTATTGATTTAATTTAAATATAATAACAGTTTTTCATATGTATTTGCTATAAAGTTTATAATTCAAACCTACATTACCTGGTTTACATAGTTTCCTTACATATACTGTGCAAAATAAGAAGTTTTCACAAGATGGATATCCATAGTCAACTTTCTAAGAATATGGATGACATAGTGGCACTGTTTCAAGCACGTATGGATAACTTTGCAAGGCACTATCACAAACACAAAACAAAAGTCCAAGCCAGAATTCAGAGAAGGTATATGGTGATCTGGCTACATTGTCTTCCGATGACTGCAAATTCAAAGACTTTGTTTGTAAGACATTAACTATGGTACATGAGGCATGCTCTCGAAGGAAGATTTTATTATTTCATGGATTGCCTGAGACTGCAGATGAATGCCCAGAAGCGGTAGTGTTGAATGTACTTCATGAACAATTAAAATTACCAAATATTGATACTTCTATGATTGATATATCACATCGCCTGGGTGCGATTAAGAATAAACCCAGGCCCATACTGGTCCGCTTTTCTAATTTAAAGATGAGAAATTTAGTGTGGAATAACAAAACTTCCCTTAAAGGCTCCAATGTTGCAATGTCAGAATTCTTGACAAGACCAAGACAAGAAATATTTAGTGCAGCTAGAAAGCACTTTGGCATTAAGAATTACTGGACAACTGATGGAGTGATCATGGTGATTCTGCCTGACAAAAGCCGCAGAAAGGTGGTGACAGTAGGGAAACTTCAGCTCCTTGTCAGCAATTACCCCCAGCCAACTAGTTCCAAAGATCCAAAGCCTTCCAGGTTGCGCCGTGGTGTTAAAAACTTTGTTAAATAGTTTGCTTACTGCTATACATTCATAAACATTGTACTTGTGTTAAGATTTATTTTATTTACTTAATTAATACTCAAATCTTGTCAGCGGAATACGGACTACTATTCCTTATCTTGTCTTACTAAAATCTTTTTAACTTAGTTTATTTTAAAAAAGCATAACAACAAAGTGTTATATTTGTTTTGGCATTCACAATCAATGACCTTGTATTATAGTCGTACCGCTACCTCATTCTGTTATCTTGTTCGGATAGTTGCTATAAAATAATAATGTTAAATCTATACAATGCTTAAAATAAATATATATATATTTTTTATGTCATGTTTATTACAATATCTTGTGGTATATATTTTTATATTGAGTACCAATTTAATTCAACAATGTAAAAGAGAGAATATATGTGTATTGTTTATGGTAATATAAGATTGTACTGCACTAAATATATAAAGTTATGCATATTGTTGTACACATTTTGTGAAGTATAGTGAAGTGTTGAGTATTATTAATATTGTAATTAGCTTCTTCTCTTCCGAACTGCTAGTGAATGTGGGTTAGATCATATAAGCGATATTTTTTTTTGTTTTATATTATTTTTGGTGTTACTGTAAACAGTAGATATATTAATACATTAGAAATATTTAAAATTTATATTTATTTTTATATTATTTTATTATTGTTGTAAGTATATACATTTTTAAATAGATATACATATATAATTCATAAAATATGTCAGATATTGATGAAACCTTGAAAGATAATTATTTTACATGTTCCTCGTCTGAAAGTTTTCATAGTCTAACAACTGATGGTAGTGATTTTGGAGTTAGTAATATTTCATTAGATTGTAAACTCCAATCATTATTTAATGTGAGCTCTTGCTTGAATCTGGTGCACATCAATGCTCAAAGCATACCAGCACACTACACCGACCTTCTTGTGTCGTTTAACAATGTCCCTGTCGATTGTATCCTGGTTTCAGAGTCATGGCTTAAACCTTCTCTCCCTTCTGCTCTTTATTCTATTTCCAACTTTAATCTAATTAGAAATGATCGTGTCAATAAAAGAGGCGGTGGCATTTGTATTTACCTTAAAACTGATATTTCATATAAGATCTTACAACATTCTCCCAATGAATACTCAGCCAGTTTAGAATATCTTTTTCTTGAAATTAACTGTCGCCATACTAAACTTCTTCTTGGTGTCGTTTATAGCCCCTCCATGAATATTAATTATTTCCATATCTTTGAAATAGTTCTTGAAAACCTTGTCTCTTCTTATGAACACACAATCATTATGGGCGACTTGAACACCTGCCTTCTAAAACAAGACTCCAGAGTCAAAATCCTTCCCTACTGCCTGGAAAAGTGCACATGTCCTCCCGTTACCTAAACAATCTAATCCTGTTCATTTTTCACAATTTCGTCCTATTTCTATCCTTCTTGTCCTTTCGAAGTTCCTTGAGAAATCCGCATTTCAACAGCTTTCCAACTATCTAATCCAAAATGATCTTTTAAATACTTTTCAGTCTGGTCCATCACACAGTACTAGTTCAGCATTAATGAAGGTAACTGACGATATTCGTTTTGCGATGGATAATAAAAAATTAACTATTCTCATACTCGATTTTAGTAACGCATTTAACTCTATAGATTTTGATGTATTACTTGGTGTCCTTTCCACACTTAACATCTCTCCTGCTGCCACTGAATGGTTTTGTTCTTATCTTCGGGGTCGCAAGCAAAGAATCTACACTGGGGAGCTTTGCTCTAACTGGGCTGATTTGGAAACTGGTGTACCTCAAGGCGGCGTACTCTCTTCTCTGCTCTTTTCTATTTTTATAAATGAAATTACTAAAATCCTATCTTGTCAATACCATCTCTACGCTGACGATTTACAGTTATATAGACATGCCACTCTTGAAAACTTGAATACTGCAATTCTAAACATGAACTCTGATCTCGCTCATATCAGTGAATGGGCGACTTTGTTTGGCCTTCTTATTAACCCCTCCAAATCTCAAGCTCTATTAATTGGAAGTAGACAATTACGTGCCAGAGTAGATTTTAATACCTTGCCTTGCATAAAATTCAACGAGACAATAATACCGTTATCCGATTCAGCAAGAAATTTGGGTCTTACAATTGATAAGCATTTATCGTGGTCTGCGAATATTAACGTAATTAGTAAACGCATACATTATTCTCTGCACTCTCTTAAACGCCTTCAAAAATTTTTACCCATTCGCACTAAAACCACTCTAGCTCAAACCCTACTTCTGCCACTGTTAGATTACGCTGATGTTTGTTATCCGGATGCTAATGAGGAGATTCTCAACAAACTTGACCGACTTCAAAATATGTGTATTCGTTTTATCTTCGGCTTACATAAATTTGACCACGTGTCCGATTTTCGACGGCAACTGAATTGGCTTCCTGTGCGTTTACGCCGTAACCTGCACATTCTCACTCTTCTTTTTAATATTTTAAAGTTATCTTCTCCTCCTTACTTGAGGGAGCGTTTTCAATTGGCAATTCCAAGTGAAAGACCTGTACGCTCCTGTGTCACTCTAAGAAAGCTTGAGTTTCCAATATTTAATACCTCTTTCTATGAGAAATCTTTTATAGTTCAGGCGGCGCGCTTATGGAACTCACTTCCTAACACTATAATGGCTGGCAATCCGTCTCTTAATACTTTTAAAATCAGATTAAAACAACATTTTCTTAACCTTGATTAATCGCTTTGTCAATAAAATTTTGTATGTAGGTTTATTATTATTACCGTAATATTTAAATACCGCACCCGAATCGTTTCTCTTAACATCTCCTACATTCAAGGGTTTCTGGTAGAGATCTCTATTAGAGATAAGTTATCCGTTGTACACATTCTCTCTGTTTTTATATGTTTTCTGTACTTTCTTTCTTGTGTGGTACATAAATAAATGAAAAAAAAATCCTCGAAGTTGTACTACGCACAGAAAAAAAATATTGTATACTATTATAATTAAAATGATACTACAAGCTTAGAGTATGAAGAAAAACTAATTTATTTTTTTAATACCCACAATATAATTATTGAATATCAATGTCAATTTAGGTACACAATTTTACTTACATAATTATGTCAATCCCACACGGAGACGGATGTTATATTAATATATAACATATACCCCCATACTAATACATGTTGAAATAATCATTAGAAGACAATCAAATTGTTACCAAAATAATTAATTACAAAATATTAATCTAATCAGTGCTTGGGATTCCAATTATTATATATCTGGCCACAATTCTGGAGGCGGTATCTCAATAGGCATATCTGGTGTAACTGTTCCAGATCTTGAGCTGCGAGCAGTACGGTCATGAGCAATATTGCCTGATCTATTACTTGTAGTGTTACAGTACGTGTCAGCGTGTCTACTGTGCAACTCACCATCTTTCGTTTGCACCCTGTAGAACCTAGGATCCTCAATCATCTCAACAGTAGCTCTTTGCCACTTCTCACCTGGACCATACATCCGTATTAGCACTGGTTAACCCTCAGCAAAGGTGCGAGCGGGTGTTCTGTGTGCCGCTGCCTCTAGTTGTATCTTTGTGTTAGAGGGTACTGAATCCGGGTGGAGAGATGATACCGCTATATCGACGACCGTTCAATAACTCTGCAGGTGTTTTATTTGTTACGCTGTTTGGCACCGTACGAAGATAGTACTACTACTAAAGCTTTACTCAATTTCTCACTCCAAGGCATGTCAGAAGACAACATTTTCATTAATTTTGAACGTCTCTTGAACGTCTGAACGACACGTTCGATATGTCCGTAAGTTGCCGGATGATACGGCGGTGAATACAAATGTCTGATTCCATTTTTAGACAAAAATGAATTGAATTCATCAGAGCTAAATGCTCTTCCATTGTCCGACAGTAAAACTTCTATAAGTCCCTGCAGTGCAGCAAATATTTTCCCCAAAACTACGCACTCATTGAGGGAATGATTTTAGCTTCAAACCATTTGCTGTAACTATCAATCACCACAAGAAAAGTTTTTCCTTGGAATGGTCCCGCAAAATCTATGTGAACACGGTTCCACGCTTTTTCTGAGGTGATCCACGTTTGTGGGTCTCCTGGTGGATTATTTCTGACTGCCTGGCATAGTTCACACGCACTCACCGTTCTTTCGATCTAGTTATCCATGCCTACTCACCATACGTAACCTCCAGCATATCCCCACATGTGAGACATGTAAAAGTTTAAGTACCTGGTCTTGAAGAGCCGCAGGTATAATGACTCTATTGCACCACAAACACTTTTTATTATGTGAAAGAGCGTCTCTCCGCGTCCAGTATGGTTGCAGCGCAGGGTCGCTATTACGTTGTGGCCAACCATGTAAAACATAAAACAAAACTCTCCTCAATATAGGATCTTTCTTAGTGAGTTCAGCAATTTTGCACATGTCCAAATTCCACCCTCAAGTCTACTCTTCTAAAAGTAAAACGTATCTATCTGTAGGGCCGTCCATCTGCTAAGCGCGTCCGCGTTACCAATCAGTTTCCCAGGTCTATATTTAATGTCATAATCGTAACACCCCAGCTTCAAAGACCAGCGCAACATTCTCGGTAAAATCTGATCCGGTATAGGTTTCTCTCGGTTAAACAAACCTTAATAAGTTTGGTACGGCTTATGATCCGTCACAATAGAGAACTTCCAGCCCGCCCGATAGTCATGAAATTTTGTCAATCCAAAAATTATAGCCAATGCCTCCTTATCAATTTGGCCATATTTTCTTTCATGCGCTTGCATGGTTCGTGATGCCATCAATATCGGCCTTTCTGAGCCGTCGCCTATTACATGTGCTATGATACCAGACCATACTCCGACGAATCACATATAAGCAGCAATTCCCTGTTGATGTCGTAGCCAACTAACGTGCGATCCGACGACAGTAACTTCTTGGCCGTCTCAAATGCTTCCTGTTCCTTTTTACTCCATCTCCAAGGCCTCTTAGATTCAAGCAAGCAGTATAATGGTTCCGACACGGTTGCCATGTTTGGTAAAAAAAAATCATAAAAGTTATACAAGCCTAGAAAAGCCATCAAAGTATCTTTTTTTGTTGGAGACGATTTTTCTTGTACTTCACCTTTGCAGGGGACGGGTGCAGGCCTTCTGCCCATCATAAGTTAATCATCAATCATAAGTCCCAAAAACGTAATACTATCAGCTGCAAACACACATTTCTTTAAGTTAAAACGCAAGCCCATCTTTTGAAGCTTCAATAACACATTTCTTGGGCGTTGATTGTGTTCATGTAATGTCTTTCCTGATGGCAATGTCATCCAATAAACATGCCACTCCATCCGTCCCCGCGAGGGCTGTCGACATCACTCTCTGAAAAATACCCTGCATTCACACCGAAAGCTAGTCTATTCACCTTCATAATACCAATAGGTGTGCTGAGTGTCCAGAGCATAGCAGTTTCTTCATCCACCTTTAATTGAGTATAGGCTTGTTTCAGATCCAATTTAAGAAATACACGTCCTTCACTAAATTTAACGAAAGCCTCAGTTGATGTTGGTAGTGGTATTTTAAGATCGCGTTCAAAATAAAATTACAATAAGAATGGAAAATTTATAAAACTTTTCTAGTATGTTCTTGCAGTAGAATTTAAACATGTGGAACACTCAAGAAACATACTGTTCGGATGAAACTGTATCAGTGAACGATGAGGGTCAAGCTGAGATACATAATAATTAACATAATGAACATAATAATGTACCTTGGTTTTGTAGTCTCAAACAATGCTTATGAGATGAATCAATCCAAGAAAGTTTAATAAATGTTTTAAAATATATAAATTAATTATAATTGAGGCCAATCGTGGCCCAGGGGCACAAAGTGTAACTGTAAAATCGACTGGTTGTGGGTTCGATCCCCACTCGAGGAAATGAAATATTTATTTACATTTATATTTTCGTTTCTCCGCTCTGGTGTCGAGGCAAAGCGCAGCGCTGAGTTCCGCCACTCAACAGAACTCAACAGAAAGTGGGGAACGGAGTGTCTTAACGCCAGGTTTCCCCTGCCTACCCTACTGCGTGCGGGATACAATAAGTGATTTGTTTTTTTAATTTAAAATATATAAATTCAAAGTCAGCCATATATGTATAAAATCAAGTCTACATTTTTTTGACAAAATTAAAATACTTTATAACACTTGAGGTCAGTCGTGGCGCAGGGGCACAAGGTGTGGCTATAAACTGAACTATAGGTGTGGCTATAACTGTGTGGCCATTAGCTGAAATATCATCCACACCACCTGGATACGTGGCAATCCACTACTGTGCGGTTTCGTAGGAACTTCCTTCCACGCACCACGGAACTGTGGAATGGCCTACCCGCGGCAGTGTTTCCAGATCGATATGACATGGGTACCTTCAAAAAGCGCGTCTATCTCCACCTTAAAGGCCGGCAACGCACCTGTAGGTCCTCTGGTGTTACCGTGGGCGGCGGTAATCACTTACCATCAGGTGACCCGAACGCTCGTTCGCCTTGTCCTTTTCCATAAAAAAAAAAACGCGACTGGTAGGGGGTTCGATTCCCACTCAAGAAATGAAATATTTATTTAAATTTATATTTCTATTTCTTTACTCTGGGGTTCAAGGCAAAGCGCAGCGTTGAGTTCCGCCACTTAACATACTATGCCCCCAGAACTCGGCGGGAAGTGGGGAACGGAGTGTCATAATACTATGTTCCCTTCGCCTACCATGCTGTTTGTGAGATACACCGTGAAACTGATTTAATTTATCTTATAAATTTAGATCTACAGATCTACAAATCAAAGCACAAGAGAAATCTATGGTAAAGAACAACCGCCTGCGAATCTTATACCGCCTCGACTTAGCTAAATTAAATATAAAAAGTTTGGTATAGTAGTAAATGGTCAGCTTACTCTAACATTTCAAAGGTTCAAGAAAATATAGAAAATAGCGAAAAAAAGGATATTACTCCCCCTAAACGTAGGAAAGAAAAGTTACCAAATTAACATTTGGTATTGTTTCTATTATGATAATTATTAATACCTCGTAATTTCTGTACAAAAGTAATGATATCCCATCAAAAACATAAATGTAAAATGAGAACCAAGTTCAGTAATATGATATATGCCTTGGTTATTGACTTCAGCGTCATGCGTCAGTCCTGAAATTTATTTTTAACAATATAAAATATTTTATAACACCTTAAATATCCTATATTCTTACAACTTAGGGGACAATTGTTATGTGTAATATCTAATTTGGCTAGTTCCAAGTCTGACTTGGCAAGTTCCCTTGAGACATTGTTAATAACGATCTACAGGCGAAGAATGTAAATAATTATTACTATTTAAATATAGTATAATAACAATTGTAATATATTTATTATAACTAAATAATGATATTTTTTTAATAAGATATTATTAATGTAATGTATTTGTGTTAGCAGGTGCTTGAAGCTATTTTCATATATACAAATATTAAAACAGATTGAACCAACGGAACGAATTTATAAAGAAATAAATCTAAATTGAAAATTGAAATAATTATCAATTATTCATGTAATATAATAATGTTGTGTGCCGTGTGATCCCGGTCTAGAATAGGATCATCCTGGTACTGATGGTGTCGTAAGAGGCGACTAAAGTACGTGTGGTAGAGTCACCAGCTATGGCAACACGCATGGGCAGACTCGACCGGAAAATTACCACCCCCGGTATTTAAAACCGGCGTTAAGTAGTTTTATGCCACTGCGTTTCGCATCATGTAATACCGGGCTCAGGCGCCCACCCCTCCCTGGAATATGATAGCGGCACTCAAAGATAAACTACGCCAGGAGGGTACCAGAACCTCCGATGCTGGAGAAACCCTCCCTGAGTTTACAAACTCAGGCCGCCCTTCGAATTCTGGGGAGGGCACAACGTTGACTTTTGCAATATCAGGGGCCTACATTCCAATCTAAATGTCGTCCACCACTATCTCGAGACGGCACGGCCGGACTTGTTATTCCTGATGAAGACTCAAATTGCCCGATCGAGCGACACAGCCTATCTCCAATACCCCGGCTACAAAATAGAACATAACTTTAGGCCTCATGCCGGGGTCGCTGTGTTTGTAAGTTTAGTTCGTAAGTTTCCGTCGTCTTGCCAATTTTGAAGCTACCTATCTACTATCTGGCTCCGTGTTGACTCAGACGATCGTGCCCGAGTCTACGCAAACCTTTGCAGGTCCCACAGTGGTAATGCAGAAACGGATGGATGACCAAGGTTAAGTTCAACCAAACAACTGTTAGGCGAGCTCTGTCCTCTTTGGACATCCCCAAGGCGAGCGTGTCAGATGGCATCTCTCCCTTAGTGTTCCGTTCTTGTGCTCCTTAGCTGACACCGGTGCCAACGCGTTTGTTTCAGCACTCTTACTCAGTCGGAGTAGTCCCAGACTCATGGAAGGGTGCTCATATCCACCCGATCCCGAAGAATGGCGATGGTTTCGATCCTTCTAACTACAGGCCTATTGCTATCACCTCCCTACTCTCAAAAGTCATGGAGAGCATCATCAATAGCCAGCTCTTGGTTTATCTAGAGGATCACCAATTGACTTCCGCCATGGTTGTTCAACTGGTGATCTTCTGGTTTACCTAACCCACCGCAGGGCTGCGGCTATTGGAAGCAAGGGAGAGGGCCTGGCAGTTAGTTTGGACATGGCAAAGGCCTTTGATCGAGTGTGGCATGGAGCGCTCCTTGCTAAAATTCCATCCTATTTAATAATCCCAAACATCCTAATTTATGCAAGGGGATCGCCAGCTTACTCACTGGGCGTCAAGCATCAAGGTCGGTGTCGACGGTTTTGCTCCAAGCATATGCCCGTGAACGCTGGCGTTCCCCAAGGCTGCTGCTGTCCCCTACACTGTTTCTTCTGCATATCAATGACATGTTAGAGAATTCTAGCATTCATTGCTATGCAGATGATAGCACAGTGGACGCTGTTTACTCCGGCCGAGCAAGTCTTTCTCGGGAAAACGCTGAACAGTGCCGAAATAAACTTATGTCTTCTGTTGAGGCATCCCTCGACAAAGTTTCCTCATAGGGTGAAAGGAACTTTGTTCAGTTTTACCCCCTGAAAACACAAATTTGCGTGTTAACCACTAAATAAATCCCATTTATCGTATCGCCAGTCTTGCAAAACACTCCCCTTACAGCCGCGCCCAGTATTAGTATATTGGGCATTAATGTTTCGAGTGACTGTCAGTATCGCGATCATCTGGAAAGCAAGGCCAAGTTGGCCTCGACGAAACTGGGGGTTATTAACAGGGTTGTTTTGGAGTGAAGTATCTCGCGATGGTACTTCACTCCAAAAAACCGTTTGGCCCTATATAGCGCCCAGGTACGGCCTCATATGTTGTACCATATAAGGCTGTTCTCATCTCTGGGCTGGTGCACCCCAGTATCAGCTTGAACCATTTGATCGCATACAAGGTAGAGCCATTCGAATCATTGGGGACCCAATCATCTGTGAAAGGCTTGACACTTTGACTTAGCGTAGAGACGTCTCCTCGCTGTGCGTTCTCTATCACATTTATCATGGGGAGTGTTCTGAAGAACTGTTTGACCTGTTACCTGCCGCCGAATTTTCTAACCGCACAGTACGTCACAAGCTAAAATATCATCGACACCACCTGGAGACGAGGCATTCCACTACTGTGCGGTTTCGTAGAAGCTATCTTCCACGCGCCACGGTACTGTGGAATGACCTACGCACGGCAGTGTTTTCAGGTCGATATGGCATGGGTACCTTCAAAAAGCGCGTCTATCTCCGTCGCTATTGCACCTGTAGCTCCTCTGGTTTTGCAAGGGGTCGTGGGCGGAGGTATTCACTTACCATCAGGTGACCCGAACGCTCGTTTGCCTTGTCCTTTTCCTTAAAAAAAAATTTTAAAAAAATATGTTTATTTTTATACTGACACATTCAGAGTAGATAAAAAATAGTAGTAGATCACTACTTTTTACATTCATTGGGACATTTTTTATAGCTTCAAGTGGTATACCCATGCACAGAGCAGAGTAGGAAGAGGGAAAGTAGGAACCTAGTAAGAAGATACTTTTCTATCATTAAAACACTTGAAATACTAATAAAACAATCGTATGATTACTTTAGAAAAACAACTATACTATACTCACTAAATCCATACCTATATTATAAATTCGAAAGTAACTCTGTCAGGCCAAAAATTTTATATAGAGACTAGAGGGCGCGCGCGGCTTCGTCCGATTATTAGGAGGGAATCCAAAAAAAACCACGAAACACAATTCAATAAAATATTTTTAACAGTCTGAATTTAAATTTTTATAAAAATCGGTGGCAATTTAAAGATTTTTCCTTATAAACTTTCAACCCCTTATTTGAACCCTTAGGGGGTGAATTCTTAAAAACCATGAAAAACGTGTTCAATGAAATATTTTTAAGAGTCTGAATTTCAAATTTCATAAAAGTCGGTGCAGATTAAAATGTTTTTCCATACAAACTTTCAACCCCTATTTCATCCCTTTCGGGTTAAAATTTTTCAAATTCCCTTCTTAGTGGATGTCCAGAATATGAAAATAAACATCTGCCCAAATTTCACGTTTCTACTATCAGCGGTTACGGCTCTGCGTGCGTCTTACCTCAGTCAGCACAAGTCCTTTTATATATATAGATATTGGAAGGTCTTGGGATGGACAAAGATTTTGTTTTCTCATATTTGTAATATTCTCGATATATACTAATATAATAAAAATAATACATTAAAATACTTTTCGATATCACATGCAATTTACTCTGCCATGTCGCGCGCAGAACCGTCGCTAATCAATTGTTGCTAAACAACAAAGAATTTTGTTGTTTTAACAAAAAGTCACCCATGATGAGCTTCCTGAACGCTTACATGGCGTGCGCTGACTATATCTTATATCTTACCTTGAGATAAAAAAAAATATATTTTACAAAAATATTGTCTTTTATTCAAAAGTCCGCTTTAGTAAATGTTTATCTCTGAAGGATGAACCACTTTAATATATTTAATTTTAATTTAACTTTTTTTTTTATGGCAAAGACAAGGCAAACGAGCTTTCGGGTCACCTGATGGTAAGTGATTACCGCCGCCCACGACCCCGTGCAACACCTGAGAAGCTACAGGTGCGTTGCCGGTCTTTAAACGGGTTGGGCGCCGGAGCCCGGCATTACCTGATGCGAAACGCAGTGGCATAAAGCCACTACTTCACGCCGGTTTTAAATGCCGGGGGTGGTAACGATCCGGTCGAGTCTGCCCATGCGTTTTGCTATTGCTGGCGACGTGACTCTACCACACGTTCTTTAGTCGCCACTTACGACACCACCAGCACCAGGATGATCCTATTCTAGGCCGGGATCACAAGGCACAATCGGGTTATTGTTAATGTGTTTTCTTTAAAATGGTATTCATCCTTATCAAAATAAATATAATAGTCACCTTTAGCATTTCATCTAGATTGAAATTATATTTTACTGTACATCATTCTAATAAATACTTAAAGAGGCTCATCTCCTTAATTATTTATTAGAATGATATGACCGACCCGACCGGCCAGACGACGTTGACAGTTTTGTAAATTTTTATACATTTCGATCTATTGTTAATTTTTATGTGGTTATTTGTTGTTTATTTTGAAATCACAAACAGACAATTCTATTTTTAGTTTTATTTATAAGAAACGGAAACCTTGCAACTATTCATTATTAATTGCCTTTGAGACTTTTATTACAACGTATGAAATTGAATATTTATGTAGCAAGATGTACTTGCATATATTTTATTATTTCTGCAGCGCTTGCAGTTCGATGGCGTTCATTATTATTGCTATTTGGTTAAGTAAGACTAACTAAAGAAATAAACTGTAGTGTTATATAGCTTATAGCACATAATAGTACAAGTTTTACACAACAATAAAACTCGTATTATTATAGAGAGACGAAGCACAGCATCTGCGAGAGGGCGCTTGTATACTTCCCTTTTAGCAGATGTTTTTCACTTCCGGTTGTTGCTTACGAGCAATCAGCGATCTGCCGGAAGTCACGTGATCCCAGGTGGTATCAGACAATCTTAGTAGACAATTCTAATCCCAATTTGAACAGCTCAGAGGCTAGTCTTGGGGTAGTCGACTCGGAGGGCTCTCGCCATCGTCCCAGACACACTGGGCGATGTCGAGAACCTTTCGACAACCCTATAGCGGCCTACGACTCTGATAAGGCGGAATGCCTCGCGGATAGCTTAGAGTCACAATGCTCACCGAGCACTCTGCCATGTGATACAGATCCACATAGTGGACTCCCAGGTCATAGAGTGGGTAGTAGTGGTAGTGGTAGTGGGTAGTAGTGGTAGTGGTAGTGGGTAGTAGTAGCTTCGATGCCCCCGACCGGTGAACCGGTTCGCCCCATTGGCGTAGACGAGGTTAAGTCAATTCTGAAGGACCTAAACCCTAAAAAGGCCCCGGGGCCCAACAAAATCCCAAACAAAGTTTTAAAAACTTATCAGTCTCATTAACAGTTTAGGGAAAATTTAGGAGAGAAACATTCTCAGTAGATTAAAAGAAATAGTCTAGGCAAAATAACTTTTCTTCAATGAACAGTTCTGTTTTAGATCCCACCACTCACCAGACTCTCTCGTTCACTTTTTTCATTCACTCGGGAATAACTGTTGAATTGCACGTTCCGATATAGATTAGAAGGGACACTATCGTCCTCTAGACCCGTTCACGTCGGAGTACCGCAAGGCTCCACACTTTCACCGTTATTATACGCGCTTTACTTCAGCGAAATCCCGCGTACAGATAAAGTCGAACTTGTGATGTATGCCGATGACACCAATCTTTACTCCACAAATCTCTCCGCAGTTTGTTTCATCAAAATCGGTTCATTAAAATAAAAGTTATCGGCATTTACAAATTTGAATGAACTCAAGGCATTAGTTTGCCTGCGAATGTTGTATAGCAATCGCGCTGGTAAAATTCCTGGCTAAAGAATGACATTCGAAACGTCTTGGTTATATGACTGTTGATAAAAATATATATTTTTGAAGCACTATTATACAATATTTTTTACAATAAAGTAAACAAAATTGAATTGTTAGTGGAGTTACCTTCATAAATCCTAACAGTTAAGTTTAAGTCGTAATTAATTCAACACAGAGATAAAGAACGATTTGACCTTGACAAAAATATCAAGTAAATACAAAGATTTTTTGGTTCGTTCGTTCGTTTGAAATAAATCTATATTAAAATGACTAAAAACATCCTTTCTACGTGTACACTGTAATAACTACATATTTACCAATTGTACATTTAGCTAATAATATATGTAACTAATTTAAAAACTGTACAGGAGTTAATATGCAATCATTACAGTTATTTTACAAAGAATATTATGAATCCTTACTCAAATCAATATTTTAACATCTAAGGCTGGTTGTTCTGAAGCAGTAAATTAAATTATTAACTGACATCAGCACATTAAACAGAGTTTTAAAAAATATAACATAGGTAAAAAGAACGTAATGTTACAAAAATATAAATAATTAGCTTAATGTATATTTTATAAATCAAATATCAACATTGTTGGTATTTTTTTGTTCGAATTAATCAAAAATTCTTATATAACTTACGATAATGTCGTAAAAAAAAATTATTAGAATATTACAGATTACTTTAGTAATAAAAATCATATTAGAAGTAATTTTAGTTGTCAATCAATTCTGCTTATTAAATCAATAATCATGTAGCTTAAGCGGGCGAAGCTGTGGGCGGGCCGCTAGGTAGGCCGGTAGGTAGGTTAGGTATCTATGCTGTTCCACTAAAATTATTATTGAAAATTTGGGAAATTTAAGTAAATATATTCGTATATTTATGAACGATGGATAATATTTATTTTTTTACGCAAGTATAACATCACTTCTAGACAGTATGACGGCGGACATGGCCAACGTGATCATAATGTCCTACAAGCACTCGAAGCCGATACAATACGACGCTAAAGAGAAATGGTTCGGCACTGAATACAAAAGAATAGATGCTTATAGCATATTTAATTTTACCTCTCTATCTGCCATGATGCAGTGGAATAGCATCACATTATAAGCACGACGGTCGTGGGTTCAATTTCCACTGGAACTGTACATACGCACTCAGCAAAGTTTCAAATACCGTCGCCAAAGTAGAAAGCGTAGATATTTCCACATATCAATGTTTTTTCGAGTGTGAATCTAACACACAACCTGTCGTGCTTACTATTTATTATATTATATATATAATGTATTTGTTTTTATTATTACAGAAAAACCAAAACTGTGGTTAAATAGATGGCTGAATGTGGAACCCTATAGAGAATTTCATTTGCCCGATAAAAATATATACATTACAAATAATTTCCACGAAAATGTGTCCGAAAGCGAGAAGTTGACTAAAGTGTTGTCCAAAGGTGATTTAATAGCGACGGTAAGAAATTTTAGGTTATATATAAAACAAATCTATAGTAATATAATAAAGCAGAAGAGTTGATTTGTTTGTTTGTTTAAGCGCTAAGATCTCTGGGACTACTAGTCGGATTTGCTTATTTTTTTATTTTGTATGAAAGCTACAGTCCTCAGAAGTACTATAGGCTACATAACATTAAGATTTAATCGTCATCGCATTACTTTAACTGCCTGCGCTGCTGCAATAGTTACATGTATGTAAATACATTGTACTACAAAAAATTCTGGAGTGGCAGAATTCAACGCTGCGCTATTCCTCTATGTAAGAAATAAGAATATTAAATATTTTATTTCCTCGTGCGGAAAAAGAACTCACAATCTGTCGCTTCTGACCTCTGTTAGTTGTACTTAATTAATAATATTAAAATGATTAAACTCAGTTTCTTTTTTCATCCAATTTTCCATTATTTTTGTAAGTAAGCTAAATCCGAGTACAATAAATAAAGTAACGATTTTTCTTCAATGAATACGTCAATATTGTATTGACAATAATATTGTTAGACTGCGGCTAGCCTTTTACTGTCATTTAACACAATAAAAGCCGCCAAAATTTATATCCAACTTCATTCAATAATATCTGGTTATTGCAGTATAAACATATCTTCATCACAATGTCTAAAAGGAAAAGTTTTCGTAGAATTCTTAAATTTAAACCTGAAGTAGCAAGTAAAGTAGTTAATCGGACGAAGCCAATTTTAAGTAAATGCAGTAAAAAGGAGAAAATTGAGGTTCTGTCCGAGCCTATTAAATCTGCTTCTGATAAAAAGCTTTATAAGTAAGAAGATTTTATAATACGTATATATATATATATATATATATATATATATATATATATATATATATATATATATATATATATATATATATATCTCATTATGGTATAAGTTTTAGTTAGCCTTAAATAACAAAATAATAATGAACCCAGTCAAATTGCTATAAGCGCGTGCGCTGCAAATATATTAAAATATATGAAGAAGAAATATTCTATTTTATTAGTTCTAAAAAAAGACCGTATGTCTATGTTTTTTAAATACCATAAGGCATTTTGTGACAAAAATAATTGAAAATTGCAAAGTTATTTCAATGTTTTTTATTTTATAAAGATATTGAAACTTACGAACGAAAGTTACTCCATCATCAAAGAAATTTCCTGGGCCGCTAGTTTTAAATATATTTGACTATTATGTCATGAATTGAACTGCAAGTTGGTTTACTATCTTTTAGAACAATAAGGTTAGAGAATGGTCTAACTGCACTACTCATATCAGATCCAAGTAAGCCATCTATTAGCAATGGGAGTTCTGAATCTGACGAGGAAAAGCTGGTAAGTTACATTATTGTGATTTTAAATCTTTGATTAAATAGAGTCAAAGTCAGAGTTGTCTTTGCAATATGTAATAAATTCAAATTCCTTTCATTAAAACTATATCATATAGTTTTGATATTTTTTTAAATATTTTTGTTAATAGATAAGTTATTTACTATTTTAACTCCATACAATATATAACTTCAGCTTCACGCTGTATCCCGCACACAGCAGGGTAGGCACAGGGAACCTAGTGTTAAGACACTCTGTTCCCCACTTTCTGCCGAATTCTGGAGGCACTGCGTGTTGAGTGGCAGAACTCAACGCCGCGCTTAACCTCGACACCAGAGCGAAGAAATGGAAATTTAAATTTAAGTAAATATTTCGTCTCCTCGAGTGGGGATTGAACCCACAACCAGTCGGTTTTGCAGTCACACCTCGTGCCGCTGCGCCACGACTGGCCTCTTCAATTTTTTTTTTACAATATATAAAATTGCTTAATATTTTATTATATTGAATACCTTGTCAAATTGTTTTGATATATATAATATGTATAGTATAAATTATACAATAAGACATTGATCTAGTCATGTATCTTGTAAACTTGAACGATACTATTATTGTTGGGATCCTATTATCTAGCAGTTTGGTTCATGGTCAACAATTGGTAACTTAAAGTTTTCCAATTTATAAACAAATTTTATAAGCTTAGGTAAACTTTATAAGAGGGCAGTTGTGGCGCAAAGTGTGACTGCAAAATTGACTGGTTGTGGGGTGGGTTCCATCCCCACTCGAGGACATGAAATATTTATTTAAATTTAATATTCAATTTATATTTAATTTATAATGCTGTTTTATTATTAATTTAAAATAAAAAAAAAATAGGTGCAAAATATCTCTATCTCTATATATTATAAAATGATAACGCTTTTCGTCTCTGTCTGGCCTTTCTAACTCTTCTTCTTCTAAACCACCCAACGGCTTTTGATGCGGTTTTCACCATTAGGTAGAGTATTTCTCAGGGAAGGTTATATATAGTTTATTATATGTATATTTTAATGTAATTTGACATAAATATGATAAATGTGTATAAAGTCCTACCCGTTCAGATACTTTCACGCATGCGCTGCTTTAATGGTAAGTCCTACATGAAAACAATGTACTAGAGTATTATTCCTCTTAATAAGATCTATTATACAAAAAGTTAGCGACAGCATATTCGTATCTTCTAAGGATAACATACAGTGAACATATTTCTGTCTGAGAATAGTAATTTGAATATATTTTTTATAGTGAGGGATGTTTGTCCACAATGGTGTCACAATCCTTATCCTTTTAAATACTTTATTAATTTTCTACGTTAAACGAAGATAAAATTTGCTCTTTACATTATTTTGAAATTACGAATAGTTTTAGAGAAAAACGCATTTAATTGTTGACACATCACGCCGGCTATAAAACGCAGTTTTGGCTCATGTTCCATTAATCCCTTACTCTCAGCATATAAATAAGTATATTAGTTACGTTAGCCATTTAATGTAGATCAAAACAGTCTTTACTGTTTTTAATTTTAATAAGTACTTTAGAAGTTGTTACAATATCAAAAAATCCTTGCTGCGAAACAGCCCGCCACACGCCATGCGTCCCCCCGCGGCCCGCGACGTTTTGCTTATAGAAGCGCGTCCGCCGCGCCCTCTGTCCGCCTCTGTAGTGAAGTGGATTGAGATGCGATTGGAGTTTAATGTATTGTTTCAAAGCGATATATTTAGTTTCTTCTTTCGTCTTTTATTCATAATTTCTTTCGTGTAAGTTTTTTAGGGTTAAGAGAATAGTAGGTAGTCTTTTGTTTATAATTTCTTCCGTTTAAGTATTTTAGTTTAAGAGAATAGTAGTAGGCTTTTGTTTATCATTTCTCTCGTTTAAGTATCGTGTTGTTTATTTTGCTTATTCTTCTTATGTTCTTTTATTATTTTCTTTACCTTTTTAAACATTTCCTTTTTTAATTTAATTATGCCACGAAAAAGTCGTTCAAATATATGTTGTAGATCAAGCAATCCAAATAAAAGTCTTACTAATTAAACCGTATAGCGTATATAGCGATAAGAGGAGATGGAAATTAGATAGTAATTTAAATATATTTTCTTATTGTGAGAGATGTGTGTCCATAATGATATATATATATATATTTTACTTTAATTCTTACTTACACTACAGACTTATGGTCCGTACCTTTTGTTATTTTTACATTTTTTTTTTAAATTTCTGTAGATATTACCTAGAACTAGACTTATGTTATTACATACATATATCTCTATATTTATATTATACAATATCTGCTCAAGAAAGTCCAGTTATTCATTTTAGTTGCCACTTACTAACTTAATCTAACACTATAATCTAAATCTACATGGATAAAAATAAACATTCATTATAAATAAATTAAACTTAATTGATTACACAAAGATAAATATGTTCATTACGGATTACAAGATAAATTTTATACAACCATACAAATATTTCTTATCATTAGGGAAATTGGGACGTGGATGGCATTACCGCCAAGATGGAGGGCATGACCGCTTCGTTTCTATCTTTTATTCTTTAAGTTATACTCCACAATATCTTTTATCGTTGCTTCTGTTGCCTTCCGAATAAGTAGGAACATCTGTCTGTGTGACGCGTTATTGCTACAATTGCGTGTGAAAGGCTGTCATGTAGTTGTAATTTCTTCGAGTTTGTGTTCACTACTAGAACCGTTGCATTTGACAGGCCTTGGGCTTCATGAATAGTCAACACTTTTGAGCCTATGTTTACCCCATATCCCTGGTTAATTAAAGATTTTTTCTCCTCTTGAGTAAATGTAAGGTAGAGGGTTTCCCTGAGATCACGTGGCGTTGGTGTAGTTCTTAAATTTTCTATTCGGAGGGAGTGTACTACTTTTTTGGAAGAGTATATACCAAAGTATATCTCTAGAAGTGCATAGGCGACGTCCATGGGACTTCTATGGGTACACAATAGGTCCTGGTTGATTTTGACAACTTGTGATGGACTACGATAGAACATGTCAAAGAGATTATCGCGGTCAATATAGGGGAATTGGTTTATATCTCCAACCAGTAGTATTTCTTCTGCTCCAGAGATTCTAGCAGCCCCCACTATGGCTCCAAAGTGATTCATCAGGGCTTCATCTACAATTAGGCATTTACATTTTTCTGAAGTATCCCATTAACCAACATTGATGCCATAGTGCGAATTTTATTATTCACCAAATTTCCTATACGTACCGAGAGCTTCTCCCGAAGTTCATTGGCTAATTCTATTGTGTTGGTAGTAATAAAGTCCCTGTCCGTGTTAAAATGCTCAATGATCCGGGTTTTTTTACCGCATCCGGGAACCCCGTTAACTCACTGTATATTAGGTATCTCCCATTCCCTTGATGATGTTGATCTTAAAGTGTGATCGAGGCTCTCCAATTTCTCTAACGTTCCATCTTCCAGCATCACTCGTGTGCACTTGGCGATGACCACTATAGGGTCACTGCTTGGTGCGTTGAATTTGAGGTTGCCTGTTCGTCTGGTTTCCTCCTTATTTAATTTCACAAATCCGACTGTAGCATTGTACGCCGCCATATAACTATCTTTTTTGTCGCCTCTGAGGGTGTGTGCGGTAGCGTTGTTATAAATGGCGGCTTCGGCTTCTTTAAGTCTAACATCCAGGATTGAGTATCCGCGCTGAAAGGCTAGCATTATGTCCTCGCAAGTCCTGAGCTTCACTTGTTTGGTAGCTTTTAGGACTGCTAGGAATTCGAGAAATGCGTTTCTATAATGTTCTTTGGGACCTGATATGGTTATTAAGACAGGAGAATTCACTTGATCCAATGCCGCTGTGTTTTGTTCCTGTCCAAAAGACTTCCCACGACCGATATTAAGACGCTACATACAGTTCTTGCAGATGAGCGTTTTTGCTGTGTCTTGGCGTGTGCTTCTGCCGTCTTCCTTTGAACGTGATCTGAGCCACTTTCAGTGGTAGTGAGAGTAGTGAGTGCTTTTTCCGTGTGGACCAGAACTCTTAGGTTTCAAGTAGCTGAGGTCTTCGCCTCTGTCTTCATATACTAAAACTTCGTGTTTTTTTAAGCTTTTACGCATCCCAGTCGATCTACCACCTCGGCTCTGTTGTTGTTAACTATCATAGCATCAATACTAATTACACGCGCACCTTGTCCAACCATTTCGCTTATTGTTGTAAGTACAGCCCGAGCCTGCTCGAAGGGCGACCGTCTAGCCCCATCGAGTAGTAAGATCAATTTGTTCTTTGATCTTACTATTCGGCAGGTGATATCTCCTATAGTCCTAGTGGGTAGCGCTTCATATAGTTTACGGTGCACCGCTGTTCTTTTCGTGCTCCCATTCAATAGACTGGCTAGACCGGGAGAAACTGCAATAAATTTGTTGTTTCTTGCCGTGCAAAAACTTATACCCGACTTTTCGAAGCTGCCGTCCATGAACAGAGCCACACCTTTAGTTGTTAATCCCGGCTCGCCCATTACCGCTTGTTGCAAGAACTGGACCATGGTATGTTTACTTGCTTCTTGGTAATGTTTATATGTGCACGTAGCACCTTTTATATGATGCGTAAGCATATGTGTGTTGGAATGCGAGGGTAGCATTGCGTGAGCGTAGAGTGCACGCGGGTCTATGTTCCCAGTGCTGTTTCTAATACATGCGATGCGGAAGCCCCTGTCTGCGTAGTCCAGTAGCGCTTTCCGTGAGTTCATGTCTGCCATAATATTTGGCAGATAATCTTCGGTCAGACTTCTCTCAATCTCCACTTCGAGTTCGAATCGGGCAGCAGCAAACCTTGGGCACTCTAGTAGTATGTGCCATACAGATTCAGTTATGTTGTCGTCGTATTCGCATGTGGAAGAGTACTTTAACTTAAACCTGTGGAGATATTCTGCTATACCTCCGTGACCTGTCAATATTTGAACATGTAACGGGGAAATCGCGTTGTCCTGACTATTTTATAAGCTTTTTCTACGTCGGGGAGGAATTTTTTGGTAACTGTTCCCATCTGAGATGTTTCATATCTGCCTTGCCATATGTTAACAGATTCTCTTCTTATTGATCTTTTAACATATGACAGGGGAATTCTATCATAGTCATAGTTTTGGGAAGTGTTTGAAAGTGCTGCGTCTTTTGCCAACTCATCGGCGCGTTCATTACCTGCGGTACCCGCATGCGCCTTTAGCCAAAATAGTCTTATATTCCTCCCTTGTGCTCTGATCTTCCTTGCATTTTCAATAATTGCTATAGCTAGGGGGTGGCCTGAACTTGGGTTCCTTAGGAGTTCTAGTGATGACCTGGAGTCGCTTAGGATATTAACTATCTCGTCCTCACTATCTGCCACAATTTGAGACGCTCTATATAAAGCGTAAAGTTCCGATTGGAAGACCGTACAGTTCGGATGCAGGTAATATTTTACGTTACTGGTCTCTTTTCCTCCGTCCCATTTGGATAGCGCTGCTCCGACTTTTCCTTCGATCTTACTGCCGTCGGTGAAGATCGAGGGTGATGGTTTCGGGATTTAAGTCTTCTAGTAACTCAAAATCGATAGTTATCTGTATCGATGGATGCGATTGGCTAAGGTAATTACTATTTATTTCAAGGTCTTTTTCAGGTGGGAGGTAGCTCTTAGAATAACCTTTTTTCATCATGTAGAAATTTGCGTGCTCTTTTATTCTTAAGTCAAGCGGTAGTAATCCAGAGAGTGCTAGTGCAGATGTTGAAGATACCGTCTTGTATGCTTTGCAAATTTTTTGAGCGAAGCCTTGCTGGAGCGTATTTAGAGGGTCTCGAATCATCTGCATATCAGTTGAATGAGACCAGGCGCTGGCTGCATAAGTCATTATGGGTTCCACGACTGCAACGTAGTTAGTTCTTGTCACCTCAGGATTTAGACCCCACGTTACCCTCGCTGCACGTGCTAGTTATAAATATTTGTTGCCTTCTTACATTGTGCAACTACGTGTGATTTAAAGGTGAGTTTGCGATCGATCACTAGACCAAGGAGTTTGATCTCTTCGACCAAGTTTATAGTGGCCCCCGACATAAACAAATTAGGAGGATCATATTTAGTCTTCTTCGTTAGCAGCATTGCATTAGTCTTATGCGCTGCGAAATTTAACTTATTACGATCCCCCCATTCAACAATTATCGCTAGAGTGGTGTTAACTGTTTCCCATAAATCGTTGTGTATATCCTTTTAAATAAGTTATTAATTTTTTAAATTAAACAAAGATAAAATTGCTATAGAAGAAGAAGAAATAGTGAACAATATTTCGAAACTACAAATAGTTTTAGAGAAAAGCTAAATCGACTCATGTTTATCCCTTACTCTCAGTATATAAATAAGTATATTACTTACCTTGGCCATTTAATGTAGATCAAAATGTTCTTTACTGTTTTTGATTTTAATAAGTACTTTAGAAGATTAGTAGCACAGATTTAAAATAACGATACTAAAAAATTGCGTAACGGCTCGCCGCCCACCACGCGTCACGCCGCGCCCTGCGACATTTTGCTTATAAAAATGGATGCATCGCACCCGCCTAGCTTCTTTCCCCTGGACATGGAAGGAGGGCCTGCGCATCACGTTGCCCAAGGCTGGAAAGAGCCCACAGTAGCCTGAGGGATACCGATCTATAACCCTCCTTAGCGCGGTCGCCAAGCGGTTCGAGAAGTTATGCCTCTCACTTCTCCAGTCGCAAATCCACCCACGAAGCGAGCCGTTTGGCAAGAGGGTATACCACTACGCCGCAACAGCGATCAACCGAAAGGAGAGTGCAATAGCAGTCTTCTTCGACGTAGCACGCGTATTCGACCGCGTTGGCACCCGGGCCTACTTCATTAAGTGCTCAGAACCGGCACGCCCCAGCACGTTGCGCATGTCTTTGCCTCCCTGCCTCAGTGACAGGACATTTTGCGTGAGAGTTGAGAGTTCGAGGTATAGCAGCGACTCGATCGCTGTCGTTGTTCCCCAGGGCAGCATTTTGTCACCTGCTCTCTACGCACTATACGCTGATGACATCACAACGCCCTAGCGAGTATTACTTGACCAGAAATCCTGCAGGTGGTCCAGAACCTCATCCTCCGTCGAGTGACGCAGGCGCTATACTACGTGAGGAACACCACGCATCACCGCAACCTAAAAATAGAAAGCCTGGAGGTACACATTGGTCGTCTCGCGCCCAACGCATTCCGCTGTGCCAATGTGTCGGGTCACCTGCACCTAAGGAGCAGCACTCCGTGGCATACCCGGCCGCCCGAGGTCAGAAGTCTGACGACTTCCGAGGGATTTTCTATCCTCCTCCAAATCCGAGTCATGAGCCTTGCATTGAACCTTGGTCGTTTAAGCTGGGCCTCCCTCAGGAAACCGAGGGTCTCACCTGGCTGAGTTGACCCCCTAGAGGGCATTTGATAATCCTTCTATTTCCGTCCCGCATCCCCCTCCCTGTGTCTGCTCTAGAGCAGGTTGTCGCTTGAGACCACGGCCAAAGAGCCGACGCCCAGATGTCGTTCGTAGCTAGTACGGAGATCGACGAGAGAATGCTTCAATTCTGCGCCTTTCTCTATAGCAAAGTAAATCAAGAAGCGATTGCACGTATTTTGGAGTTATCAATAATTATGTATTTCAACGCGACATAGTTGGTTACATCTTTCGTTTAAGTATTTTTGGGTAAGAGAATAGTAAGTAGTCTGTTGTTTATAATTTCTTTCGTTTAAGTTTTCTGCTGTTTGTGTCATTTGTTTAAGTGTGTTTTTTTAAACAATTGGAAAGGTTAGGTTAGGTTATGTTTAAATTCCGATCGATGGCTCTCTACGGCGCTCCCGTATGGGCGGACGCCCTGGATCGGCACAACATCGCCCTGCTGCGACGCGCGCAGAGGGTGATGGCCATCCGGGCGATACGGGGGTATCGGACCATCTCCGGTGAGGCAGCGTGCGTGCTGGCCGGAGTCGTGCCGTGGGACCTGGACGCGACGTCTCTGGCGTCGGTCTATTGCC